>JZLH01S0608897.1:0-32783 GCA_001188425.1 Eucidaris tribuloides | reverse complement strand
TGGCTTCCCACATAGAAGATTTGATCCCAATTGCCCCCCCCCCCTTAGTTAGAATGGGATTTTTTTTTTACTTATAGTGCCAATTTTAAATTAATAATAACATTTTGCACTATAAGTTTCTACAGAAAAAATAAGTGAATAGCTTAAATCCAAAAGCTACCTGGGGATTGCCCCTCACCCTCCCCCCCCCCCAAAAAAAAAGATAAAAGAAGCCAGCAAGTGGTAACCGTGTCTTCAATTTTGTATAAGAATCTTATTCTGCAGTGAATTTAATATTCAGGCCGATAAATTCAATTCCTTCTTGGAATCGAGGAAATCCCTAGAAAAGAATACTTCTCTTTTTGTCGCGTATAAAACAATGAAAATCCGTATGGAAAGAAGGAAACGAGGCATGATGACCACACGAAATGGAAATGTATGGGCGGCACTTCGGAATAAAAGACGTACGCGAATGAAACGACCAAAAAATGAATTAATTAATCATTTTGTGTCCAAGGTTCTTCTGTGTGTGTGTGTTCGTGTGTGTTTGTTTGATTGTTTGTTTGTGTGTGTGTGTGTGTGTGTGTGTGTGTGTGTGTGTGTGTGTGCGGCGGGGGGGGGAGGGATCAATCAACAGGGAATCGAACTTCATTTTTGGTAATTTGCGGTTAATAAGAGGTTCATTTTGATGACAAGCCCCCAAAGAATGGGGTGCTTTAGTTTTTTTATGGGTGCATGGACTGAAAATTGTATCAAAAGTTACCTTTTCCCCTCACTCTCATAGAGCTCACGAAAACATATTACTCAGGGACCACGATGTGAGTATACTTAAACGTCAAACAGAGTGTCTGGCGACATTCCGAAATGTTACAAAAATTACAAAACGGGCTGGCAGAATTATTCTGAAAGTTAAACCATCCGAGCATAAATCGATTCATGAAATTCATTATGTACTAAATTGGGAAACTTTACAAAAACGTCAAACATGACATATGTACTCGTTGATGTATAAAATATTTTATAATTTGACACCCACATATTTAGAAGAGAAATTAGAACAGGTAATAACCTAACTTTGCCCATGCTTTGCCGAAGGCTACCACTTAGAACTGTAAGCGTACCTTTTCTTATCGTGGCAGTGTATTGTACAATTAATTACCTTTGCATATTCGAGAGTCAAGTAGTGCAACCATATTAAACCAGGAAGTCCAAGTGTTTTTATAAATTGTTATTGTTATTACTATTGTTATCATTATTGTTCTGAAAAATTGAAATGGTGCCCTTTATTTAATTTGTTTCATTGTTGCAGATTTTTGAGGTCACATTGGGATGTAAGTTGTTGGGGGTGGTGGGATTGGCACATTCTTTGATATGCTTTGTATTCTGTATACACAATTCTCAGTTTATTTACATAATATTTCTATTAAATTTGGACCCCATGGAAGAACAGAATCATTTTGTTAATGATTCTGATATGGGCTTTCCAACCGTTTTCTATTCTTTATGTAAAAGATCGTATAATGCAGTCTGAATAATTTGTCTGGGGATAGTTTCTGGTATCACCAATGATCTAATTCACGCACAATATTATTGGTCGAGAGACGCTCTTAATTATACCCGAAGAATGAATTGCCAAGGTAAACTTCTATGGTAATCCACGTGTATGAAGTTAGCTGTCATTAGCCGGGACATTATCCCCCCGATTGGTCCATAATACGCCGCTATGTGATGTCTGTTGATGGACTCAAATCCGGGTTGTCGGTTATGCGGCTTGCATCCGACATGACCTCTGCACGAGTGAGGACCACGAGGGCGTATGCAAGGGCGGGGGGGGAGTGTCGGAGGTCGTTCGACACCCACCCCCCCCCCCAAAAAAAAAAAAATCAATAATTCACATTTAAATGAAAGGATTATTCGAGAGGTGGAAATTAGATGTAATAGATTTTTCATTTGTCTTCTCTCTGTATTTTAGATCGCAACTGCAGCTCTATAATTTAACAAACATGTCGGAAAAAATGAACCAGGTTTCGAACCCGTCGTCTACAGCTATCGCGGCTGCGACAATACAACCCGAGCTAACGCTGGTTACCGGCATTGCACGACAACAAGTTACAAATACCAAGGATCATAGTTCTGACATTGTTATGTTAAATAGTCCAAGGCGGACATTTTATTATGATTATTAAATGAAATGGATTATTCAGAGAGGTTTCATTTAATAATCATAATAAAAATGTCCGCCTGGACTATTAACATAACAATGTCAGAACTATGGATCCTTGGATTTGTAACTTGTTTGTCGTGCCAATGCCGGTAACCAGCGTTAGCTCGTGGTATTGTCGCAGCCCGGATAGCTGTAGACGACGGGTTCGAAACTCTGGTTCATTTTTTGACATGTTTGTTAAAATTATAGATCTGCAGTTGCGATCTAAAATACAGAGAGAGACAAATGAAAAATCTATTACATCTAATTCCACATTTTTTCCAAAGACATTTTTTTCGAGGGCCTTTCACAATGATTTAACGTCTCCTGAGAGCCAGAAGGGCGTTAAATCAGTATCGGTTGAGAACCAGAAGGGCGCTATCACTGTACAAAGTCAGTGGCGTTAGCGCCCTTCTGATTGTCAACGTGCATTGAATTAACGTCCTTCTGGCTCTCAACCGACGTTAAACGAAAGAGCATTGATCAGGTACATCTTGATCACATCTTGTCATTTCTTTGTGAAAAGGTCCAAAAAAATTAACACGTCCAACCTAGAAAAAAAAATCCTGGCTACACTACTGAGATACGAGGCAGTTCCCTTGTCGGTCATCCACCCCTACGTCATAATTAGCTTTGTAAAGGGACGAAAAGATCACTTATTAGGGATGTAATGGAATTAGAAACATCCCATTCAATTTGTTAAATGCTCGTCATTGCATATTACAAATTAAAGGAACTTTATTCATGCTTCATATGATTCTGTGTCCCTTACTTCATTGTGTTCGGTTTGACTGAGGAAGAACGATATTATATCACGTGTGTTCTTTGATCAGGTTCTTGAAATCGATCAAAGTGGTAATTATTTTTAAAGAGGTCCAGTCATATCAACTTACCCACTATTAACACATACCTGTATAATTTAGGATAGGAAAGGGGGTTCGGATAAACTCCATTTGTCATTGTGTAATGCGTTATATGGACACGACTAAGGTATATTAAAAAAAATGCACGATAGTTAAAGGGCAGTGACATGATTGGGAGAAATAAAAATGCCTCTCGAACCCAACTGGTTGAAAGATAGCTGGAGTGAAGGCCTATATCCTAGCTGGAAGGATTTGTCTTGAATTTGTTTACTTAAGGAGAATCAAGCATGAGCATGCTAGCACTTTATTTCTCTCGTGCCCTGAGAGAAATTAATCGCATAGAAAGCTACACAACACATTTTTCCGTCACAAGGCATATTAAATCACTTTTGGCATTCTCACAGTAGAATCCTTGCACACTTAACTTGATTCTAGAATAGTTTTACCCCAAGTTAAAGGTACATGACATGATTGGGGATAGTCCACAACTTGGGCTGAAACTACTCTAGAATCTAGTAAACTATGCAAGGATTCTACCGTGAAAATCTTGTAATCAAACATTGACTCATTCTAAAATAACCAATGTCAATATCTCTCGTGGCAGGCGAACCTGCTCTGTGGCTTTCTATGGGTCTTATTTTTATCGTGCCCCGATAGAATTAATGTTCATGCTTGATTCTCGTTAAGTAAGCACATTAGAGACAAATCCTTCCAGCTGGGAAATCCACTCCAGCTGGTGTATAGTTGGTATATATTTCAGTTCATGTGGTTCTTGAGGCATTTTCTAGTGTTCCAAATCATGTCACTAACCTTTAAGGAATACCCCCAATCATGTCATTTACCTTAATAGTAGGCTACTATCATGTTGACCGAATGGAGAAGCGCGATTGCCGTCAATGACCCTTGATAGCGAATGAGGGGGGGGGGTCCGAGGTGATTGTTCCCCTCACTGATCCAAAGCTTGCCAGTATGCGAGAATTGAGATGACAGGTAAAATGCGCGCTCGATTCTGCGCACGTAACCCCCCCCCCCCGCCCGACACACATAGCGCAAACGTATATGTTTTGCAGTTCTTCAATTCGTAATTCTCACGTAGTTTACCGAAAACATGCGGGGTTTTTTGTCACTGAGTGAACTAAAAATGCAACACTAATTTCAGAATTCGTGAGTACATCGATATACCACTTCCCTGTAGGAGGGGTCGCGTGTGAGCCCTCACACAACATCATGCAGAACTTGCACGTATCACCGCAAGTCAAAAATTGGGGGCTCTGGAACTAGCGCGAGAGTGAAAATTGGGGGCATCCAAAACAATGAAAAAATTGTGATGCTGTAGAAGGAAAATCTGTGAAAAAAGTGATATTTTCATTGAAACGGTGGTTTTAGGGCTGAAAGGGGCAATATCATGTGTTATCATTATTTGCATTACATTTACATGCATAAAATTATCTCTCACATGCACGGGTGGAATCAAATCAAATGAAATGTCATTCTGACGAAAGATCCTATTTTCGGTTAATGTGTTGTTGTTTTTTCACTAGTGAGTACAATTTTCACGCGTGATTCAAAATTTCATAAAAGTGAAGACGCAGCATGAATTTTGAGAAAATGCAATGTAGGACTGCAATTGATTGATTGGATTGGGGAAAACAGAATTGTCATAGGTATGAAGGGCATATGGTGTCAACTGATGACAATTTTGGTAATCATGATCATGATGATGATGAAGGATGATGATGATGATGATGATGATGATGATGATGATGAGGAGGAGGAGGAGGAGGAGGAGGAGGAGGATGGTAATGATGGTGATGGTGATGGTGATGATGATGATGATGATGATGATGATGATAGTGGGGATGATAATGAGGAATACGAAGAGGATGGTGATGATGAGGAAGGTGATGATGATAATAATAATAATAATAATAATAATAATAATAATAATAATAATAATAATAATAATAATAATAATAATAATAATAATAATAATAATGATAATAATAATAATAATAACAATAATAATAATAATAATAATAATAATAAGGCTATTTATATAGCGCAGCAGGTCCGTCAATCAGACGCTCATGGCGCTGTAAGACATGTATACAAGCATAAATAATCATAATATAACATACAATAAACTACACAGTTTATACATATACACGAACTCAAAAACACAAAAACACAAAAAGACCTCGGAAAGACAAATCAAATTATGGTGCATCATTATGTCATATTAGTATGTTTTTAAAGATGTCTTGAAAGTGTCGGATGATTATGATGACATTGATTACGCCGCCGCTGCTACTGCTGCTGATGATGATAATGATGGGGATGATGTTGTTGATCATGATGATGATGATTATGAGGAGGAGGAGGAGGAGGAGGAGGAGGAGGAGGAGGGAATGATGAGGAGGAAGAGCTGGAGGAGGAGGGGAGAATGGTAGTGATTATGATGATGATAATCGAAGGGCGTAGGCTGGTTTGGGCACGGGGAGGTGCACATCTTGGGGAGGTGGAACTAAAGTGACATGGGGAGGTGCACATCTTAGGGAGGTGGAACTAAAGTTGAGTAAATCAGGCGTTGAAAGCAGAAAAAGTGGTGCAAATTTCGTTTTGCTTGCCAGGGGCGGAACCTCTATGGCTCTGTGGGGGGGGGGGTGCACGTGCACCCAGTGCACTCCCCAGCCTACGTCCTTGATAATGATGATGGTGACAAATGATAATCGTGATGGTGGGAAATGAAGACAATGAATGTAGGGGTGACGAAGATAATAGGAGACTGTTTTAATCGCACAGACATCGCAAGTTGTGTGCACTTTTAGCATGGCGGTAGAACGTTCATTTGTTATCCCCTATTAATTATGATCATAAAGTTTGATAGCCATTATGCACACGGCCCAGAGTATTCTCGACAGCTTGTAAGTTGAAGTGACTATATGCTGTCCATATTAATCAAATTCAAGTGATTGCACAAGCTGTCACCTTAACCTAGTTCATAGAGAGTCATTTTTCAGAATCTTGCACGGAATGTAGACTAATACACGTAGGTATGTAAGTTAGTACAGTGTTAAAGGCAAATTTAAACAATGTTTCAAGTTTGAAAAATTCTGAGGTCAATAATCCTTCGTGCTATGTGCGTCTCTGATAAGGTCCAGAAAATGAAGCTCTGAAAAAAATTGTACTTCAAAATGATAATTTAGTGCTTTAAAACAATGAAAGTCTTATGAGTACCCAGTTTTGCTATGTGCATTTCCCTCATAGACTCCTGTGTATACATGACGCAGGACTTTTGCATGTGGTGCATACATAACTGCTACGGGTACTGTTTGTCCATTTTCCCATGTATTGTATTTTAGGGTGCTTATATGTCCATTCCAACTCTATATAGCTCAGATATCAAGGGTGGCCTTTTTTAATCGAACTTCTACAAATGTCAATTGTGTCTGTATTCAAATAAATCAAAATCAACAACTCTTCAGGAAAACAACTCTAAAATCGCTTCCTGCACACAGTTTCGAAAGTTCCTTGTGTTACATTCGATGAGACCCAGTGTCTGTCTGTATACTATTTTACTTTGTTCATTGTTAAGTAAAAAACAAGATCTCTCACTTTCTCCCTCCCTACACTCCTTGACGCTTTCTAAAGTTCTTTCTTTCGATTGTCAACAGTTCAAAACCGTTGGTGTACTTTAAACTGTTCAAGTATATGTACAACAATTTCCTCAAGCATTGCGTGACTGACCTCGTTATCATATTACAAGAAGGAAAGAAATATGTCTCCATCACGAAGATATTCCTGTATAATCATTTAAAGAAAAAAAACAATGAATATATTGGTGACCCAGATAACGTTCAAGGACAAAGAATGAACTAGAATAGGGAAATTTTAAAATGCAGTGTAATCTAACTTGTCTGATTTTCCATGTCACTTAATAATATTTATGTGAAACATGGTTGCCAGTTTGGCATTTTTAACGACAAAAACACCCAATTTGGCGTTTTTTGATTGAGTTTGGCGTTTAAGAATTCAAAGTGCATGCCAAACGGCTTTTTGGCGTTTTGTTTGTTTGTGTTTTTTGACGTTTTAACAATGGTATACCTAAAAAAATGAGTATGAAACCCGATTTTCAGTAAAATAGGTGCCAAAACAGTAGCGGCGTGCATGTCCTTGCAAAATCTTAATCTGACTGCGCGTAAACCGCGTATAATCCAAATTTTTGGCCACATCAAAAGTTTCAAAGGTGTTACAAATTGATTGCAACGATATTTGTAAGCATATATTGGGTTTGCTATCCATAAAATGCATCAAATGCAAATTTGGCTTTTTCACCGAATTTAGCGTGTAATTTGGCGTTTTGAGAATAGAAAGCTGGCAACCCTGACGTGAAGACCTACATGAAGATGGTCGATAACAACCATGTGGTTCAGAATGCTGGTCTTGTTGGAATCACGCACACACCATGTGCAATGGGTCAGAAAACCCTTGATAAAAACACCACGAATGTTTCGATGGATTCTGTGACAAACACAAACAATATTAATCATGAAATACCCGAGTAACATTTACCACTGAATACAGCTAATAGTGTGATACCATGACCTACAAATACCGGTACAGGTCGTCTATACCTTTCCAAATTAAGTGTTTTAATTGGCCCAGGCAAAAATAGAGTTTGATGACTTCTGGACCATGCGTAGTTAAAATTGTAAAAGTTTACGACGTCGGTTAGGTTTCCCAACCTGTTTATTATCCCATATCAGTTAATTACAACTCTTGGAGACATACAGAAGATGTATTATTCAGACACATGGCTTTTGAGACAGCGGGGTAGACACAAATTTGAAATGATTTGGTGGTGGGTAGCTATTATTTGACGTTATGTCTCAGTATGTAGAAGGAATTGTTAACTGACATAGATACACTGACATAAGGAGGAGGAACATGGTCGATAACTGAAGAAATGGAACAGAAATTGAGAACAACACGGAGGGTTATGGGGGGAAATCTTCTCAATTTGACACTGTGGGACCAAATGAAACACACCGACATATGACAAAAAACAAGAATTTACAAAAAAAAATCAAGAAATTAGTGGAGATGGGCAGGGCATTTATCTAGAACACAAGACAACAGGTGACTTACACAAACAGACAATGGCAACCAAGAACCGGTAAGAAAAGGGTGATCCGACATTTGCTCTGGCGACAGATGATCCGATGACAATATCTCAGAAGACAACCGGGAAGACAACGAGTCAAGATTAGGGTTGACATTGGGTTTTCAGTCCAGAATAGGGTCAGGGTCAGTGTTGGGTTAGGGTTAGGGTTAGTGCATGAAATAATCGTCGGAGCAATTGTCCGACATTCAAGAAAAGAGGTATAGACAATGCAGAAGATGGAAAGATGAAATATCAATTTACACAAACACAACAACATGGGATACAACAGATGCAAACAGAAATGAAATTGGGGCGATTTAGAAGTAAAGTGATAACTTACATCAAACGTTTGAACTAGTCTTATGCATATCGCTAAAAAAAAATCGCGATCGTGGTGTTAAACAGGTTATAGAAGAAGCGTCAATACAATTGATAATTATTATCTAACACGCGCGATTTGAAGTTATAAATTCAAACCCCTTTACTTCCTTTCTTGCTCTTGTTGTCATTCTTCCGTTAATTTCTCTTCCAAAGACAGATGTTTCAATAACAAATAAAATTGTAACTTTTTGTTCAAAATTAGGTCAATATTGGTCTACAACATGTACACGTGGTCCGGTTCGTATACATATATATGTAAGAAATTGGAAAACAGCCAATCTTTTCGATGCCAAGATATAACTGCAGTATTGATTTACTAACTTTTCATATACAATAATGGCAAAGTACCTTGCACGTAAATAAGAGGATTTTGTGAACAAATACGATTTTGAAAAGTATGGAAATGCGATCAGAACACCACCAGAACCGTGACTGTACTTCCTTGATAACAAACAACAGAAATGTCACAAGATTTAGTCAAATAACTGTCAAAATATTTGGTTAACGATGGGACTTGTCCTTGACACTATGGCAGCACTTTCGATTAATCGCAATCCAATGCCAACCCATATAGAGTTGTGCCTGCTCTTAGGCGTGCCCAGGAATCTTTTAAAGACACTACAGCAACATTGTGGAAGTCCCATTTAAAAATTGTCAAACTTTGCTATCTGACATAATAGTGTTTGCATGGACAAATAAACACCCTAGAATACACAACTTCAGGCAGTTATGCTGTCACTCGTAAAATAATATTTACATATAAAAATCGGCACATGAATTATTGTCAGCTGACGAAAATTCTGCAACACAGCAGCCTATGAAGGGAAACCGGAATGGACGCTCAATTATTGTTTTTCCTATTTAAAAGCACATAATAATCGTTTTAACTGCAATTTTTTAGGGCTTCATTTTTAGACCTGAGACACTGCTAGCATAGGGAATCATGTATATAGCTCGGATTTTTTAAAACATTAAATTAACATTTAATTAAACATTGTTATACGATACCTTTAAAGGTTGTGTTCAAGTCCGAAGGAAAGCTGGTGCAAATCGATGCGACAAACAAAATAATAAATACTAAATAAATAAATAAATAAATAAATAAATAAATAAATAAATAAATAAATAAATAAATAAAGCAATTTAATCATCAAGCCAGAAGGAAAACTGCTATGGCGTTGATCGCTGCAACAAGCATTAATTCCACAACAATAATGATAAGAAATAATATGTATCATTTATGAAGCGCTTCACTACTATCGTTTCTAAGCGCTGTATAGAAGAAGAGAAGCAAAGAAATATTGTAAACAGTAAGATGGAACAAAATACAATACAGTTTTTACATATAAACATCATAAATTACAGGGATTAAGTAAAAAGGTGGGTTTTGAGTATTTGTTTGAGTCTATTGTAGGAGCTTCTCAACAACGCCTTTGTTCCCCCCGGGGGGGGGGAGGTACTTGCCTAGTAAGGTAAACGGAAGTGTGCCGCTCTAATAGGTGACTTTTTTGCAAAAAAACCGTAAACATGGGTATGGTTTTGGGGGAAAAATCCTTAAACATGGGTCATGATTTTGAAATTTTACAATTGACACTAGATATTTTCGCGTATTTCATCGCTAAAATGCACAAAAATGCCACCACCCTTAATAATAGGTACCATTTTCCGCCAAAATGACCCTTAAAAAAGGGTCGGGTTTTTCGACTTCAGCGGCACACCTCCGTCGGAACCAAATCTGAGTACTCCCCCCCCCCGGGCCGGGGGTCTTGGTCATTTTCATATTTTCTTTTCTAGGGTGGGGGGGGGTGAACATTCCAAACACACCACCCTGGTCCTGAGTGGTTGCATAATACTTCGTCTGGGTCAATGTACTAGATTCCAATTAATCCTTTATCCCTTTTGAGTCTTCTATCTTTTGGCTATTCCCATATAATAATATTAGGGGTCGCCACAGAGAATACAATTTATCCACCGCTATCTATTGTGTGATATCTCCTCTGTCACACCGACCATCCTCATATCCTCTCTTACCACATCCACAAACCTCCTTTTTGGTCTACCTCTCTTCCTTTGTGTTTCTTTTGTGTGTTTTGTACTTATTTATTGTTCGTATAAAAACAATAAATCAGCGAACAAATTTTGCTGTAGAATCACTATGCTAATTGGTATACGATCAAGGACACTATATAGCTTGTAAATGAACCACGAATGGTAATATGGTGCATTTATCATAAAGTTTTGTGTACGACCGAATAATCTGTCGCGTAAATTGGTCATAAAGTGTATTTATGATCTATTGTGAAAATTAAAAGTCATCGTACCTTTTCAAAAGATATCGTTTTCAGCTCCTCCTCGCATTTTATTCCACTCCAGTCTATATTATAACAAGATGCCATAAATGGGCGACACCTATAGACGTCAATAGTTGTCCTTTTCATATACAGTAAATAACCGCGCGTTGATCACCTTTGGCGTACCGCTTCCTGTTCCCTAACAAACAAGCAGTCAGTACAGGTTTTTTCTCGACCTTATCAGGGCATTGGTTAAATTGTGGAAAGCCTTTTTAAAAAGATATCAAACTTTGATATCTGACCTTCATCGTGTACATGATGGTGTTGGATAGGACAAATAAACACAGTTGAAGGCAAATTTTGGACAGTTATGCCATCACTAGCAAAATACGTACAGATAAAACCGGCGCATTAATTTATGTTCTGGGTACAAACATTTTGTAAAACAGGGGAAACTTGAATGGTGCAATTGACTCATGGACTTGTCACCTTTTACAACCGCTTCAGTTATAGAACTTGGCGGAGACGCTAGTAGGCTATCACAAAGGGTCAATGCAGATTTTTAAACTGGAAACATTGAAAAACGATGCCCTAAATATCATCAGATAACTAACTCGGTATAAACACATTACCGATCAAGATATGCAATGACGACGTGATAAAGTTCAAAGGAGCAAGTTGGTCTTAGAGGAGCACCCTTGAGAAAGTTCAGTTCAAGGTGCGTAAGGCAATGCACTTTTTGGTGAATTATGCAGACGTATATTGATAAATTTTGTTTGCTACGTTCTGTAATACTGAGGTGTGTCCCTTTCCTCCAGATCACAGCCAAATAACGATTTTAATTCATAACGTCTTCAGATTTTGAACGCTGGAAAACTCATCAAACACAAGCCCTGTCTGTTTTATGATTCTTCCTTGTATCGCCATCACAGTCTAACTACAGGGGAGTATACGATCGGACCCAAAATAAGATAATAATGAAATCAGATGTATGGCCCATCTGTGAACGTTGACTCATCTTTATTTTGATTTGTATTTACGTTTCGACTTGAACATCTGATATTCCTTTATCCGTCTCCACTTCACCAGTTGTTGCTCTGCGTTTTATAACTTCCTCTGGATATGATTACTCAAAGAGGACGATATCGACTGCTCAAAGAATTCTTAGCACAACGGTGCTTTAACTGTTATAACATTTGGCTGGAATGTCGTGAAGCAATGTTTGTGATTTAACCACATGAAAATCATGAAAATAAATTGCACCGAGCTTCTTTGGGTTGTTTTCCAGACGCTTGTATCATGGAAACTCACTTAGAGTCTTACGGAAGATGTATTTGTGTTTGTCTTGTTTATCGGAAGTGCGATTTATGTGTGTATGTGATTGACTTTTACCCTAAATGATAATATGTTGTAAAGATTTGGTTCTCCAGAAGGGAATGGAATACCCCTCGCCTATTTCAGTCTGCTTTCACAATCAGTCGAACATTCCTACATATCGAGAATCCGATAAACACTGACAAACTGCTTATTCAGTAAAAGATATTGAAAACAAATCGAAATGCTCCTTTCCTGACCTACACTTCAATTTTATATTTAACATTTGCAGGCACCTTATTTGACCCACTTAAAGATACATGTGTATGGTTCTTGGTGCCATATAAGGTAAATGTGTCTGCAAGTATATATTTGTGAACGTTTTATATGACTTTATTGAAGCAATTTTTCACTGAAGATATACATTTTGTTACTTACAAAGTTTCTATAATGATATTCTGGAGTATTCGCAGTAGAACTCATTTTTATCGGAAACATTGCAAACAACAAACAACAGCATACTCGCGATATTTATTCAAGCTTAGTACGTTTGTTTAATGGCCCACACTCAAGGCAGAATGCGAATAGTGCCCTTTTAAAACTCAAAATTATAAACAAGAGGCACACTTTCCTGGAAAGTTGAAATTTCCTGCCTATATTCGGTGTGATAGAACACATTTAATCGTTTCCTCGGTATATCATTAAAAGCCTATCATTTCTTGTAATGTAGGGAATTCTTTTCCAGGCTTCCAGAAACACATTTATCCCCTTAGATAAAGGATATGTTTGGAAAATTTGATGATCTGCAGGACTAATTATCTAAATATGAAAAAAATGCACAAAATACGACATATTGTTCAGTCTTTGTGTTAGGCCCACTGAACTGACTCATTTCATAGATACTAATCTGCATGAGGCTAATGCATAAAGTTTGCCATATTCATGGAATCATTTGGTACACATTTGTATTTGTATATACATGTAGATTTCACATATTATACGCGATGAAAACCCATGCAGGAAAAGGGTGTGGAAGTAGACAAGGAATATCGATATAGATTATACTTTCTTTGATTTAAAAATTTAACGGTCACTATAATTTCACCAAAACTGAGTTTCTGGCTCTTATACACTCATGCTCATAATTATGGAATACTTAAAAACATTTTAGAAGTTGCCATTTTTCCGTGAACGGTACGTCTGGGATTAATATCTGTTCACCCCAGGTGAAACACTTATAATCTAAGTATTTCAGGAATTTTGAGCATTTTGTAGCGTCCGACTCGACACTAAAACCTGTGTTTATAAATGGTGGTGTTGTTGCTGTTGTTGAGTCACGTGGTGGTTACGCGCGTTATTAGACTTGTAACAGACACTGTTCTGATATTAATTTAGTGATAAATGACATTAGATCAAAATTTATCAGTTTGTCCGTGTTTTTTTTAATTACTTTAATTTCATACTTTTTCATGATTTTTTTGTGGATTTAAAAAAAATATATATAATTGTTATTGCGCTCAAACGTACTTTAGTTTTTACTTAAGTCATCTCATGAAATCCAAAAATTGCTTCACATACTGCGTTTTTGTGAAATAAGCACTTGTCTCAAAAATTTTGGACGATATAGGAGAAAGAACTTTAGTATCAACAAAATATTCCATAATTATGAGCAGGAGTGTACTTTCTTCTATATACACAGGTGTATTTACACAAAACTGATTTTTAGTCTTGCAAAAGACATGCACTGTCTTTAAATGTCCAATATTTTTGTGTGTTTTTTAACAGGAAGTTCACCGGTGCAGACAACGATCTAAAGACAAGAAAAAGAAGAGAAGACAACACCGGAAATTAGTTGTGAACGGGGTAAAGGACCAAGTTTCCGGAATTCCTGACCGGATGCACTTCCACATCTTCAGCTCGATCACTCACTAAGATGTAGGCAACAAAGTTCCATAAACTTTAGCAGTTCTTCGAACCACCAATTTGTCAACAACAGTCATTTTATGAACTTGGGACGACACTTACACTCCAGTCGCCCGATCGTAATCAAACAAAATTCGTTTGCTGATTATGTTCATCAAAAGAGAGGATAGTCCATTTATTTTTTGCACCGTACACGGGCCATGATAAACAAAATTATTGTACACGATGTTAAATGATGAGACGCACTTCTCAAATTGAAACCCGGGGATAATTTTGCGGCAATGTTCCTCTGTGACTAAACACATGAGAATGCACGGTTTTCTACGCATTAAAGCTCGTGTAAAATTTTAAATCGTTTTTAGTCGGCGGTTTTTGACATTGATTGGGTGTAGCAGCTGTTTTCTGTCGGTGGCGGCGCTGTCGATTCATCACTTTAACCTGTGGTCGTCATCCCAAACACACGTGTTTCGGTTGTCTTTTGAGACTGACAGTTGGTCAGGCTGCTGCTGTCATCTCCAAGAGTTTGTTGAAGGAAAAGTGAAGGAGAAGTTTTGACCTCGAAATTCAGCAGGGGGACCCATTTGTATAAAAAGAGCTAAACACAGGGGACAGGAAGAGTTTTACGTCCGAGCATTTTGAATCATCGGTCTCATCTTTGGACAGAAAGGAGGCAAACCAACACAGTGAACGTACAATGTTTCTATACTTCGTCGACTGAGAAAACGACGAACCCTATGTGATGTTTAACAGTGACCAGAGATGTACTTGTGATAACGTGAACACCAAATCTTGCACTACAACTACCTAGTATTCACCTTTAATATGCACTTCGTTTTACATTTCACCTTTTTTGGATCGGAGAACTCGCGCTGTGTCCTTGGCAAATGATCGATGTTTTGAACTAATACTCATCTTCAACCCAGCCGAAAGCACCCCGGGAAGGAGACATAGGTAAAACAAGCGCGAACTAGTAAAGGTCTGCGAAATGAAACCCAAAATATTCAAAGAAATTTATCTTTCCTGCACCGATGTGTCTGCACGTGCGTGAATTTGATATGAAACCAGATCATATTTAATTGCCAGCACCGGTTTGTGTTTCCAGTCACCCCCAGATCATCTTGGATTTCTTCGTTCTCAACACCACGATATATTGCAGTAATATGTGGTTACACGCAAAGTGATCGATGTACAATAGCAGAAATGCAGGTATGGTGTTGTAATATAACAACGATGCCCTCTTGTAAGTTCACACTACGGGTTTGAACACTTATCATGATTTGCTATTATCTTAACGGCATCATTTTCCAGAGTTAAGTTGATTTATGGATTGTTAGATGTTGAGTGGAAATATGATTAGTTTCCAGTGATAATTTCATGTCAATGAACTAACCGCAGATCTACACTGAGCATTCTCTACCTTAACATTCTAGCACGGACTGTCCCATAAAATTGCATAAAAGTAACTTGTTATTACGACTAAGAGTCAAAGTTGAAAACGACATGAATTCGTCCGAGTTTGAATTTACGGAAACCCCGTATGATTATGAAAGCCCTCTGCATTACAACGAGCGGATATTTCTGGCCGTGGTCTCGGCCCTCATTGCGGTGGTGGGTCTCGTGGGCAATGCCCTCGTCATCATCGCCGTCATTCTATCGAGGAAACTACGAACGGCCACCAACGTCTACGTCGTCAATCTCAGCGTGGCCGACATGTTTACGTGTCTGCTGATGCCCTTCCACGTCATCGCCGTCCTCAGCCCCGAGACCTACCCCATCGCTGAGTGGACGTGTTCGGTGGCGGCAGCGAGCAGCATCATCTCATCCGGTTGTAGTCAGTTCACCCTCGCCGCCATCGCTCTCAATCGCCTCTTCCTCGTCACTCAACCCATCAGCCGATATCACAGTTTTTATCGGACCCGTAATCTCGTCGTTACAACCATTCTCACATGGGTCGTTCCCATCGTCTTCACGATTCTCCCGCCGATGTTCGCGATCGGTGAGATCGGTTTCGACGAAAAGTATACGCGATGCGGACCTAAACACACTGAAAACGCGAGCATCTACGACATGATACTCGCGACGATCTATTACCCAGGACCCTTAGTAATTATCATCGTCTGCTACGCCAAAATATTCCTTTACATCAGACGACACACCAAGAACATGGCCGCCATGGATCGGTCGTCGTCGTCGTTCCCCAAAAGCCCAACCGACCCAGCCGAACCAGCCGAAGCAGAGGCGGTATCGCCTCCTATTTCCCCCACCCCCGAGTCCTCAGACAAGGGGGACAAGAACTTCAAAGATTACAACAGACGACAGACGAAGCAGCATTTCAGTAAGCGCCAAATCGAAATCACGCGGAATCTCTTCTACGTCGTCTGCGTCTTCTTCTTGTGTATGACGCCATATAGCATCGCCTTGATGACACCGGGCAGTGATCACGTGGTACCATACGCGGGAGCCATCTTCCTTCTTAGCAGTTGCGTCAATCCGTTCATCTATGCCTCCAAACATCCTCACTTTAAAGGTATGGATTGTATTTTTTCATGGTTGTAAATATATTTCAGTAAACGCATTCAAAAAAGGAGATATCTTAATTCCCGTCAATCTGTGCCGACTCCTTGGCCCAGACAACTCACTTTCAAAATGAAAGAAAATATTGATGTTGGGTCTGTCTGTCCCTATAAATCTCTACGGCATCCGCACGAATGCCGCGGGAGCCGCACTGTACTTGTGCGGTGTCCGTGCGATGTCGTCCATCGTACGACACATTGGAGCTATTACGCCACGTTCAAAGCTCCGGATGACTCGTACGGTGAACATCAGATTTGCCAGATTGTCGTTTTTAACGCCAAAAACACAAAATTTGACGTCTTTTTTAAAAATCGTTTGGCATTGAAGAATTCAAAGTTTACGCCATACGGCTTTTTGGCGTTGTTTGTGCGTTTCACAATCATGACAATGGCATACCTAAAAGTCATTATAATCTCGATTTCAGAGGATTTTCAGGAAAATAGGGGCCACAAGGGTCCAAAAGTAACGGTGCGCATGTATTTCTCGTGCAAAATCTGGCTGTGCATAAACCGCAGCACTCCAGTTGTCGGCTGCGGCAGAGGTCTCAAAACTGTTATTAGTTGATTACAACGTTATTTCTAACCACATACAGGCTATACTGCCCATAAAATGCATCAAATAAAAATTTGGCGTCTTTTCACTGAATTTGGCATGTAATTTGGCATTTTTGAAAATCGGAAAACGTGGTGAGCACATGCAGAATGCCAACACAGCGGCAGGACATTACACTAGCAGCTGTCGTGAGATTTCGCCAAATATGCCCTTTATGCCAAAGCGGTGGGTACTAGTATGTGACTGTATACTGACCTATAAAGGCTCCAAACCCCATCCTGAACGCCAAACCTCATCCTGAACTCTGAGAATACACTTCCCAAACGAATAATCGGCGACATTTACATAGCCAAGATCAAGAAATAGTTTAATTTCGTTGGCGAGTGGTGGTAAGGAGGAAAAATAAGCACACAGAGATGGAGGAGAGGGGGGGGGGGGCTTGTTTCCATCAAGGTGTCGCACTAAAATGAGAAAACGTAATGGGCTTTCGTAGTCTCCTTTTCATTCTGTTTTATTTCAACCTAGTGATCTGATGTTGAATAACTACTTCTTTCAGTGTTTTCAATGTTTCATTGTTTTTGTATCTAAAATAATGAAAAAAGCAGTATCGATACTCGATAGGTTGGATTACGTGATGAAATTTTGGACAATATTGTAATGGTTGATTATTTGTGTGCATTCAATTTATGGAAAGCAGAGGTTAAATTCACTTAACCGCTTACACTGAATGCATACACGACTTATTAAAGATTTGTATGAAAAAAAAGGAGGAAATGAAATGAGACTTTTGTAACATAAGTGATCCTTTTCATTTTGGTATGAAATGAAACACCCATTTTATTTCAAAATAACAGTTAATTATTTTAACAAATAAAAGTAATAAGAATTTATGTTCGCTGACAGTCTCTTTAAAGTTGGTTTAAAGCTGATTTCATGAAGAGAAGTAGAGTAACGTTAGTTACAATGGAACAGCCCATCAACTGATCAAATTCTGTATGTAGCCCCCCCCCCCAAAAAAAAAAAAAAAAAACTAGTAGGATACATGTCCCTCTCCCTCGCCTGTTGACTTCCATGCGCTGAACCTCATTTTACCTTGTTCTGTTGTTTAAGCCGCCAAACGTTATTTTCAATCATTTTGACTCATAAGACGACTTAGAATATAGGCCGTTGATAAGAAACTTACTCTGTACTGCAACTGGTATTAAAATACTGTTCCAAGTAGTTGGTATAATAATCAAGCGGCCGATTATGATAAAGAAAATCTTTACGCTGGAGGAGACGTATCTGATTTGGACACTATCGTGTTTTGTCTGCGTAACAAAACAATGTAATCACTAAAACATATATCACTACTTGTGCTGCAAGATATATATTTGTATCCTCTTGTTTTAATCAATTCACCATAAATATGAAAACTTCTAATCCCTAAATTATGACCGATACGAAGAAGAAGCTGCTACCTATCATTGCTACAATTTGGGTCACACAGGGATACGGTTTCAACGAAAACACACTGCGAAACAAAGAACCATACGGGAGACCAATTAAAGGGCATCTTGCGTGGGAAATTAATACGGCTCTTATGGGTCGGTTACTGGAGTATACCCCTGGGCTATTATCACTCATAACTTGCTGTTTGATATTGCACATGTTTTCCATAATATCGTGGTCAGTTCGTGAAAGGAATGTAAAAAGATTTGATATTTAAGTTCCATAAAGAGTGCACACAAAGAGCATTCATTCACAAATGAGGTCGTACAAAGGTGAAAAGTCACACATCGGGAAATAGTGACAACCAGAGGCTTCGATGGGGGGGGGGGGGCAGGGGGCTATGAAAAATGAAAATATTGGGGTGCACTTATCGTTTACCCCAAGAATTTTGACGACTTGAAAAATTAATAAAACGTATTGCACAAATAGGTTTAAAAAGCAGTGTAAGGCTCTACACTACACTTAACATAAAAATACTACTAAACATACACAATTTTCAAAATATTGTACTTTAATCTTGAGAGTGCTAACGGAAAGATGTGACCTTTTTGGTTACCCCCCCCCCCCCCCCCCCCCCCCGCGGATCCGAAAAATGGATTGACGTCGCTGGTGACAACATAAAACCATTGCAGTTTATTGCCATTTGATTTTGCAGAACTCTAAAAAACATTAGAGAATGGTATTAAAATTGCTGCGTATGGATTCCGAGGATCTCCCATTTAGTTGATCAGGAACATTTGACCCAGACGTGAACTAAATCATTTCCCGTTTGTCTGCATGTGGAAACTGAAGTGTATATACTAAAAAATATCAAGAATCAACACAATTACCGCATTATTATTAGTAGCAGTAGTAATAGTAGTAGTAGTAGTAGTAGTAGTAGTAGTAGTAGTAGTAGTAGTAGTAGTAGTAGTACTAAAATATCAAGAATCAACACAATTACCACATTATTATTAGTAGCAGTAGTAGTAGTAGTAGTAGTAGTAGTAGTAGTAGTAGTAGTAGTAGTAGTAGTAGTAGTAGTAATAGTAATAGTAATAATAATAGTACTGTAGTAGTAGTAGTAGTAGTACTAAAAATATCAAGAATCAACACAATTACCACATTATTATTATTAGCAGTAGTAGTAGTAGTAGTAGTAGTAGTAGTAGTAGTAGTAGTAGTAGTAGTAGTAGTATAGTAGTAGTAGTAGTAGTAGTAGTAGTAGTAGTAGTAGTAGTAGTAGTAGTAGTAGTAGTTGTTGTTGTTGTTGTTGTTGTTGTAGATGTAGTATTAGTAGTATTTTTATAATTATTAGTTACCCAGGGTAGCCACCTCAGTCAAATAAACTGCTCTGACTACCAGCGGGCCCGGCAGAAGATAAATTTTATTATTATCCTTCTCTGTTCTAAAAAGCCGAGTGCCTGGTTAGAAAGTCGAAAGTACCATTTTTAAAAGTCTTTGGTATGACCCGGCCGGGGCTCGAACCCGCGACCTTCCGATCGTGAGGCGGACGCACAACCGCTAGGCCATCACGTCGGTACTTTCTCCGTGGCTGAATATATTTAGTAATTATAAATTAATCTGGCCTTGTACTCTTGTTCTTCATGTTGCAGGTGTTCTACGCTGCATCGTTCTCTGTCGCTATGCCGAGATCGAACAGCCCGCCGACTTTCTCCGTGGCATCATCTCCCATCATCGCATGTCTCAAATCATGAACTCCAATAACTTGAGCAAGAAGGAGGCGTTGAAATGAGACAAGTTTCTTGATAAAATGTTTACCTCAAGAGATAGTATGATTGGAATAGATTGGAACCATGGGAATATGCAGATGCGTTGTCATGGAAGCAACTGGAATAGTGGTGAAGATGATATGACATCAATGGACGTGTTGATTTTCGTGATGAGGACGATTGTTGAGATACATTAACTGTTTCTCACCGAAATTTAACCTACTGGAGACATCGATAACGCAATTTTCACGTTTTCAGTATGGGTACTCTGTGGACTGAATACCATTAACATTTAACAGTGCATGTGCATTGCTAGATGATTATATACAATGTATAGAAGTATTGAATACATAATTTATAAAGTGTGGCAGTTAGTGTATGTGACGGAAAATGTAACATTAACATGTACAGCATAATAAAGTGTACAATTTGAAACTTGTTTAATACTTACACCTGAAATAAATAAAATGAAGAACTAACAGTATGCCTGCCCTTCTTTGCCAGAACGTCATCATTTAGTTGTTCAATACATCTTTATATCACGTGGGTATAGTGTTCAATACCACGGAATAAAGTACCAATCACAAACGTTTGTACAGGGCAAAATTTTATTTGGAGAATTATTAAGCATTCATTTATTTCAAAAATAGTTGAATAATAGTATGTTGATGATATGCAACTCATAAATTTCGTAACTAACCATCGCAACTGCCGAAATGCATGCCTCAGACATTTGTGTATTTTCCCACTGCGTGTACCTTGTAGCAGGGGTGTCGATCATTTGTTTCCGGATTGGGAGGGGGGGGGGGCAAAAGTAAGCGAAATGTAAACAAACAAAAAAAATCAGCGCGCTTTGCGCACAAAACTGCAATATAGAATTTTGCGCATGAAGCGCGCCAGAAAACTGTAAATTGTATATGTTTAATAATAATAATAATAAAAATGACATTTTATAATGCGCTAAAATCCACCTATCAATGCAGGTGCTCATAGCGCAGTAACATATAAATACAGAGGAGAACGTGACACATTTACAAAAGAAAATAAATAGAAGGATAATCACGATTAAAATGCATGTTTAGTAGTATTTTATGTTAGTTTAATGGCTTACAGTCCAAGTTTAGTTTTGGGGATTTTTTTATTTGAAAGCTTTATGCCCAAAAGTCATATTCCAGCGATAACAGATTTTGAATGTCTTTGTTTTTTTTTTTTTTTAATTAAATTAATGAAAAATCTTGGGGGCGGGGGGACCCCGGGATTTTCGGGACTATATTCTGTAAGAAGCAAGGACTCTGCTCTTTTCAGATGGAGGTTAACTCATCATTTAATCTTAATACCTTTATTAACCTTTGGATTGCTATAATTGTTAAAAATATAGTTCGAAAGAATCTCGGCCGGGTCCCCCGCCCCGAGATTTTTCATTAATTAATTTAAAAAAAAACTAAAGACATTCAGAATCTGTTATTGCTGGGATTTGACTTTTGGGCAAAAAGCTTTCAAATAAAAAAATCCCCAAAACTAAACTTGAGCTTTAATAGTGTCTTGAACTACCTTTTAAACGTATCCTTGCATTACGTTTTATGCCTTTTAAAGGTTGCCAAAAAAAAGGGGGCAAATTGATATGCTCTCCCCCCCAAAAAAAAGTTGGGTGGTAACTGCCACTCCCCTCCCCCCCCCTCACCCCGGATCGGCGCCTCTGCCTTGTAGTGTCGGAAACGTTGGGTTTGGGGGTTGTCCGCCCACCTTTTTATGCCTGTGCAACGACGTTGCCGGAAAGCATTATATTTTCGGTTTGTTCGTCCGTGCGTGCATGCGTGCGTCCATCCGTTACCGGTTCTCATTACCGCGATAACTAAAGAACAGCTGATCGGATTTTGATGTAACCAGTACCAAGTATGTGGCAAGAATGAACTGATAAGATTTTGGAGTTGAAATGTCAAAGTCAAAGGTATACAGGCCCTACAACATATTTTGATTTGATCTCTTTACCGTGGTAACATATAAACGGCTGATCAAATTTCAATGTAACTTGGGTCAAGTATGCAGTATGAGGCACTGATTATTTTTTTTTTATTAAGGTCAAAGGTCATGGGGCCTAAAACGTGTCTGATGTAGGCTCGTTACCACAATAACTTAACGGCTGATCAGATTTGAATAAAACTTTGCTCAAGTATGAACTACAGTCTAACTGATCAGATTTTGGAGTTGAAACATCAGAGTTCAAAGGTCACAGGTCCTTTCACTTGTCTGATTTGAGGTCAGTAACTTTGAAGACTTCTGATCTGATGGGGTACAAACTGTACATGCATGAGGCATTTCAGTGTAACTGAATTGGGGTGGGAGTGCATGGGGAGGCATACACATTGACTGCGCGCAGTCGACCTGCTCTAGTTTATTTTTGTAATATAGGCCTCGAAAGATGTCGAAATCAAAGTGGGCCTCGAGGATTTCTAAGAGTCAAGTTGGCCTCGATTAAAAAAAATAGCTTCATAAGGACTACTGTATTTGGTGAAAGAAACTGTTAGTAACATCTATTTATAATTAATTAGTTATTTAAATCATCGATCGCAGGTTTATTCTTCCAGTCTTTCGTGTTGTACGTTTTTCTTACTTGAATCAATGATCTGTAATATTTTGTCAATTAATTGCATGCACACTGGTTTGTACTCGTCGTTTTTGGGTATAGCAATAATGCATTTTTTTACAACAAATCTTCAAAATTGTTTGAAATAAATGGAGTTCATAATAAATGGTTACTAAAAAGCACATTATATCAACACCATGGAAACAAGGGCGAGGGGACAGATCCTTGAGTAGTAAAACTGAACTTCTGCAACATATTTCGAATTACCGCCATTTCCGTCACAGTGAATATCTTGTTCTCAAGTATTTGTGGAAACGACGGGATTTGAAAAATCAAATTTGTCAATCAAATGTTCATGCATCTTTTAAAACAGTGGGGGTGGAAAGAATTTGACATGGGCAAATATCAGTTAGTGTCAAAAATTCAATAATGTTGTTCCCAAGTGTCGATAAATGTGTTCCGGAACAATCAATGTGTTTGAGGAACATTCTAAAGACGTCCTTAAAATTTAATCGAGGACATTGCGTTGTGGTGATAATTTGAATGTCTTTCAGACGGTTTAATTGGATTTAACTCGTTCCGGTGTCGACAGTTACGTCCATTAACACGTTGCTTACAGCAGGGGATCCAGGCAGTGACACAGTGGGTATCCACACTCCCACCCCCTCCCAGGGGGCAAAAGTCAGGGGGAAGTAAGCTTAATGAAACAAGTGAAAATCGCAAAACGAAAGAAGGGAATACAAAGAATGAAAGGAGGTGAAAAGAGAATTTTCTTCTTCCAACTACCGAGAAAAACTAACTCTGATGTCAACATCCACCTGTGTTTTCGTGGTGATGTCCCCTCACCACCCCCACCACCCTCATATAATATGAGCCTTAATCTCCTATTGCTTGAAAATGCAATTAACCGTCTCGAAGCCCACTGACGTCATTTTTTTGCGACCGGACGGACTTGGGGAATGATACAGCATTTTGAGAAAACCTGCAGGACTGGAGAAAATTGGTCAAAACCAGATGGCGATCGATCGGGAGTGCGGGGGGGGGGGGCAGGCGGGCGATCGCCCCCCCTCCCAATTGAAAATATTTGGTGGGGCAAAATATCAGATTTGCCCCCCCCAATAATTTTGACACCTTGAAAAAACTCATAATTGTGAATAGAATGGATATGTTTAAAAAGCTTTTACAAAGCACAATATAATCATTAAACTTAGCATAAAAATATTATTAAATATACAAAATTTGTCAAATATTCCGCGCGCTGTTCGCGCGCAAAATTTTATTTACAATTTGGACGCGCGGCAGCCGAAAATTTTTGACCTTTTTTTTACTTTTGCCCCCCCCCCCCATATCGATAACACGGCGGTTGACGCCCCTGGTCAAACCACCAGCTTATACGCGTGTATAGATATGTCAGATGTTATTGGAGGAATATTTGGGTGATCATCTTTGAATTGAGACTGACAGGCCCGGACTTCCGCGACGTTTCTTTGATTATAAAAGCATAACGTAGTTTAGGCCTATGAGTGTATTTTCGTTCTTGTTTTTCAAAATTATCAATGGCAAATGCCAATCCTTCCTGTGCAGGGATATACGTCACCGTGCATGTCCATGTAAATAAAATTGCTTAGAAATAAAACCTTTTTTTCACCTTCCTAATTTTGTGAGTCTGCTTTGATCATTCGTTTCCGAGTTTCTTCTCTGGCTGTGGTGTGTGTGTGTGTGTGTGTGTGTGTGTGTGGTGTGTGGTGTGTGTGTGTGTGTGTGTGTGTGTGTGTTGTGTGTTGTGTGTGTGTGTGTGTGTGTGTGTGTGTGTGTGTCGTGTCTGTGTGTGTGTGTGTGTGTGTGTGTGTGTGTGTGTTCTGTGTGTGTGTGTTTGTGTGTGTGTGTGTGTGTGTGTGTGTGTGCGTGTGTGTGTGGTGTGTGTGTCGTTTGCTGTGTGTGTGTTGGTGCTGCGCGCGTGTGTGTGTTTGTGTTGGTGTGTGTGTGTGTGCGCGTGTGTGTGTGTGTACACGTTTGTGCGTGCGCGTGTATGTATGTATCATGCATAATCTACATTCAGAGTTACATGTACAGACGGTTAGTAAGATGCAAATTCATATTACTAACCCTATGCATTTACGGCTATTTGAACAGAAATTACCAAAAGGATACATATCGACGTGATGAAAGAAGACTTGTTGTTCCAATCTGTTGTTTTATCGATTGTTTAAAACCTACAAAAATGAATTATTTTCCTTATCAGCCTTAATACTAAGACTTCGGCTTTACCAAACAAACAACAAACACACACACACACACATTACACACACATTGACACACAACGACACACACACACACACACACACACACACACACAAACAACACACACACACATACACAACACACACCACACACAAACACACACAAACACACACACACAAAACACACACACACACACACAACACACACACCCACACACACACACAATCACACAGCCACACACACAACACACATACACACACAAACACACACAAACACACACACGCACAAACACACACCACACACACAAACACACACACACACACATAACACACACACACACAAACACACACAAAACACACACACACCACACACCGCCACACACACATACACACACACTGCAACAACGGCAATAAACAACAACAGAAACAGCGTCATGTGTACGAGTAACCTCGTCGGATTTGTGCTAACAGGCGCGCGGGGTAACGGACGTTTCTATAGCCTTAGTGTATGCCGGCTCGCCCAGGTCCTTTGGCCCCGGGGCAATTAGTTGCAGTTAGGTAGGCCTAATACCAAAAAAAATAATAATGAAATTAAAAGAATTGTCTACCTGCTGTATTTCAGTTAAGATTCAATAAATACTCATATTCTTCCAGAAATTGAAGTGTAACGCTTCTATTATTTTCTGCTATCGGTCTAAAACACCCGTAAAGGCTAATGGTGTATATAAAAATTGCGTTACCAATCCAAAATTGTATATTTTTTTCATATGAAATTCATAACAACCTTAGATATGCTTGGGTATTTTTCAGGAAAGCTACAAGACTATAACATATCAATTTTCATTTTTTTTTTTTTCATTTGGTTGTTTCAATTCGGAGATTATGATGAGTTTTCTGCAATGACGCCCCAAAATCGCTTTTGTACCACTGTACACATGGATACCTGTCTTGTCCTGCATAATTTAGATATTCTACATTTTTTCGCTATTCTTTGACAAAAAAAAACCATTAAAATTCATGAAATCGATTGTAAAATTGGTTTAAGTGATCATCACAAATATATTTTTCAGCATTTTTTAAGTTATACTATTCTATATTATTCCCATTCAAAAGTAGGAGAATTTACATTAACAAAGGATATAAAATGTAGCGTACAGTGTATGCGATTCAACATGAAAAACCTTGTGAATGTTTAATCAAGAGTATAATATAACGTAAATCATGGCCGCCACAGCAGCCGGCCTTTGGTATTACTATTAAGAAGTGTTTTGCTTACTTTTAATATCACGAAAAACAAAGTGTAAACATATTCTATGAAGATTAGATGTTTCTGTGAGTTCTTCCATTGTTTAGAAATGTAATTCTATTCTGTCTTGGTTTATTGTTAAATAAACACATTTTGTAAGTGTCAATGCCAATTTAAAGTGGTGTTCAAACGAGATTTTTAATTGACTGGCACGAAATGATAAAAAAACAATATTTTGACGTAAGTAATTAGATGAGATAAGCTACATCAGAAATAATATTCATTCTGCATTTTAGATGATATCAAATACACACACACACACACACCACACACACACACACACACACACAACACACACACACACACACACACACACACACACACAATCACACACATACACACATACACACACACACCAACACCACACACACACACACACACACACACACACACACACACACACACCCACACACACACACACACACCACACACACATCACACCACACACACACACACACACACACACACACACACAACACACACACACACACACACACAACACACACACCACACACACACACTGACCAGCGCGGCGCCAGGGAAAATCTTTAGCGAGGGTGAAAACTCTTAAGGGGGTGGCCGAAATTTAAAAACAATTTTCATGAATTTCACTGCCGAAACTCCGTTACTTTCTTTCATTTTATGACAATTTTATGCGACGATCTGCCCTTTTTCCACCCACCTGGCGCGCGCCCTGATTTGACCTCAGTGTATAAACCAACCACTCGTAATTACAAGAGTGGAATATACAGTAGATCATGGTCCTGGTAGTTACATAATTTAAAGTGATAGGCTAACATTTGAAGCTTCAATTTTTAACAAAATTGTTCAAACTTTTGAAATCTGACTATATAGTAGTGTTTGAATGGACAAATAAACACCCTAGAAATACAATAGTTGGGACATTTTTTTTATGCTCACTGGCAAAGATATGAATGGATAACCAATTAATATCTCGGGGCGAGTAAAAATAGCTTAGATCTCACCAGTAAGTTCTATGGAGGAAAATGGGCAGTGAATCAGTTCAAACTTACCAATTTTCCACTTTTTTTTAAAGCGACTAAATAATCATTTTGAAATACAATTTTTTCAGGGCTTCATTTTTAAAAAACCTTATCAAAGACATGGGGTGGGTAAGCATTGGAAATCATGTAGCTCAGATTTTTTTAACTGTGTGTAATGTTATGCTACTGGTTTTTATTTTGACCAACTTGATAAACAAGGAATCTACGATAAAGATAAAATGAAAACAATACATTTTCTACAACTCCGAATTTTCAACACGTAACATTAAAGGGAATGAATCAAAATGAGCAACACTGGCATTGCTGCCAAAGGATTTTCTGTAAAAATGCATTCATCTTTCGCTGCGACAAAGTGAGCGTCAGTACATACCTACTAGTAAAAGCGTAACCTCATTTCAGCAATGGTTGCCGTAATCACCTTATAATTAATTTAAATTTGCTTCAGGTGAAAAATGAATCAAGAAATTACGCTCAGGTCCATTTTCAGGAAGGAGAGGCTTATGGTTTTACGCTATCGACCCATCATACAGGGGAATGGTTTGCAGTGAGGTGGATCAAAAACACAGTGTAGTCAAGCTTTCGCAAATTGTAAATCCTTCCAGAATTCACGTCTGAGTACATGTAGTAAGGTTTAAAATTGATAAAAGTTACAGGGGTTATACTTGTTTCGCTGAATGTAACTTCCCTTCCTCTTTCAGGAGCTCCGCCATTAATATTTCTTTGTGGGGGGGGGCGGGGTATGGGTGGAAGTAGTGGGAGGGGACATAGTGTATGCCAAGGGGGTCGCGGGGGTCGTACGCGTTCGAGACCCCCCCCCCTCACAACACACCACACAGAGGGCGTCGATTCCTGGGGGGAGGGGGCGGGGGCATCGCCCCCCAATAATTTTGACAACTTGATAATTCATATATGCAATGGAAATATATGTATTAAAAGCATTGGAAAGCACTACAGAACCATTAAAACATGCATAAAACCACTCTTAAACATACAAATTGTTTATTTTAATTCTGTTATTACAATTGGAGCGGCGCAGAGCGCTGAAAATTTTTCGACAATTTTTTCACTTTTGCCCCAAATCCGAACATGGATCGACGCCCCTGCCCCCACAAAAAAATATCAAAAAGTTACACATTTTTTTTCAAAAGACATTTGTTTCTAGGGCATTTTCACATTATTCTGTTATTTCATTGTAAAAAGCGTCCAAAAATTCATGATCACGACCCACCAAGAATTGACATTATATATCACATCTTGCTTGCAATTCATTGTAAATTTACACAAAATTAGCATCACGACTCCCCCCCCCCCGAAAAAATCCTGGCCATACATCCCTGGGGAACTTTTTCTATTTGTTTATCTTCTTGATTGGAATAATGAATGTTACTTCTTATTACGTGTGTTTTTCATCAATTTGGTCGCCTTTATTCATCTCTTAAAATGTGTAATATGTTTAATCTTTGTTTTAGTTTGACATTTCCAGTACGTAATTTTATCATGTATGTTCTATTGTACATTTTGTTTACATAACTTAGTATCGTAGGGGCCCATTGTACAATATATTCTTTATTGTAACACTTACTATCACAGTATAAAAAATACCGTGTGTGATTACAGAAATAATTCTAGATTTTGCAGCTCCTTATAAACATGCACCATTTAAGGACTTAAAAGTTTGTAGGATAATCCTAGAACTTTATCGAAAGGAAAACAAAATTATTGATCAACATTGAATTAGGCCACAGATATAAACTTAATCTTTATATAAATGGAACATGAACAAATTTGTTCTCAGGGGTACAGTCTGGTGATTTAGTATATGCATAAGTAGGAAACGGGAGAAGGTCGCAAGAGAAAATCGGGTCTCAGTATTAGTGTCCGGTATCTTCGCAGCATCTTTGAGCTCTAACATCATCCCCACCCCAGTATTGCAGATACTCAGATATATCAGATATTATTTACTATATTCAGGGGCCGTACCTACGGGGGGTGTGGGGGTGTGACACCCCCCCCCCCCCCCACTGCGCCTGGATATTGTCTGGTAAATCTGCGCTGCGTCGGAAAAATGCAAAAGGGCATGAGAAAAAAACAAGAAGGAAGGAGGAAAGGAAAAGAAGAAAGAAAGGGAAAAGAGGTAAGAAAGGGAAAATGAAAAGGAGAGGAGAGAAAAGAAAGGAGGAAAAAGAGAAGGAAAGCGAAAAAACAAGAAAGTTGAAATGAGAAAAGTGTAGGAAAGCGGGAGAAGAAAGAAAGAAAAGATCACTAGCGGTAGCCAAAGGGGGAAGGCAGGGGGCAATTGCCCTCCATAATATATTCGAGTTTTTGCGCGTACATATAGCTTTGCTACGACAAAATGTCTCATAGTACGGACGAAAATAAAGCAAGAAATTGGATTCTTGAGGCTAAAAACGCCAATTTTTTTTTTCAAAACTCGCTCGCCATAACGACCAAATTTTGTTGACGCGTGCTTTGCCGGCTAATTTGCTAGTCATTATTTATCATAACGTCACGTCGTGCGAGTTATAGAAGAAGAACACGTCATCTGTACCGACAAAATGTCTCAATACCGTACAAAAATACAGCCAAGAAATGGCACTTTTTGAAGTGTAAAGCGCAACATTATTTTTTCAACTTCGCTCGTCTTATGGCCAAGAGTTTGTTGACCGTGCTTTGCTGCGATTGATTTGTCAATTCATTTATAATACGTCATGTCTTCGGTAAATAGAGAACCACGTGTCATCTTTTTCCGACAAAATGTCTAGTACCGACAAAAACAAGCAAGGAAATGGTACTTTTTGAAGAAATGCTTAAAAACGCCTAAAAATTTTTCAAAACTCGCTCGGCCCTGCTCGCTCGCATAACGACCCAAGATTTTGTTGGACGGTTGAATTTGTCGGTAATGTATTAACATAACGTCTTGTCCGTCAGTAAATAGACAGAGAACCACGTCATCTCGTGTCAACAAAATGTCCCAATAACCAACAAAAATCATGGCAATAAATGAATTTCTTAATTGTAAAATGCGAAATTTTCTAACTCGCTCGCTCGCTCGCTCGCAAATTAAGCTCATACTTTCTAAAACTTTCCTTTTACCCACAAATTGTCAGTCATAATGGTATGACATAACTAAAAGAAGGGGAAATGTTATTTGATACTAAAAAATGAAAACGAAACCAGTGGAAATGAATCACACTGCCTAGCATTTGAAACAGGCTTCAGAAAAGTAATGTTTGTGTCAAATCATAATGGACATCTGTATGATTTCAAAAGGAGAGAACTTCAAGCTTAAACTATATTAGATAGAAAGGGTTCTAATGATTATTGCGTATATAGTTTGCGCCCCCTGACCATTTGTTTATACCTGAAATCACATTTTTTTGTCGATACATATGAGCAGAATTGAACATATATATCCCTGAAAAGGCAGCGTTCCTGACGCTTGAAAACTGCATGCGTTTTTAGTGCGGCTCGCTCGCTTTGCTTCCTCAGCGCTCATAAAAAATCCCACTTTTAAATGATAAATACTTGTTATCTCATAGTATGAACCACCTTCCGAGGACCCTCCCCAATTTACCACAAAATAACATTTCCAACAACTTTGCACCAAAAATGCCAATTTATGTTCTTCCTTCATTCAGAAAGCTGGCCTGCTGAATACACATTATTTCCCGGAAAATATGTCAAATTTTCTCACCCTGGGAAATGGGACCCCCACCCCCAGACTCCTCCCCAATTATCGTAATCAACAATTGCACGCACCTTTTAGCCCGACAAAAAAGAGAGGTCTAATCATGCATCTTCATGAAAATATGGGCGCATCGTAAACACACCCCTTTCAGGCAAAGTCAATTTCTAACCCTGCGGAGGAAGCCCTCCCAGGACCCTCCAACCTGTCACAAACAACCATTCGCAACAACCTATTTTGCCACAGAAATGCCAATTTATGTATTCCTCATGAAAAAATGGTACGCTGAAAACGCCACATTTTTCAAGGCAAAAAATTGTCAAATTTATCTCACCTGGGAGGGGACCCCCCCCCTCCAGACCCTCCCCAATTACGCCATCATTATAATTGCCAAAACTTTCTGCAAAAAAGAAAAACGCAATGAGACAAAGAGAAGGTCAATCATAGCTTCCTTCTTGAAAATTATGGCGTTGATGAACACACCTTTTCAAGGCCCAAAATATCAAATTTTTTCACCCTGGGAGGGGAACCCCTTCCAGGACGCCTCCCCAATTCATTATACATATTAACAATCGCCACAACCATTTGGCCACTTTCCAGCAAAAAAAATAAAAAAATAAAAAAAAAAATTATGTTGTTATTTTTCAATAGATAATGAAATTGTTAACAAGGTGTAAGAGGGGCTGCCACAGTAAAAAGTGGATTAATGATACACATATTGAACGATGCCAGAGCTTTATACGATTTAGTAAATGTATTAGTCGGTTTGCGTCGGCTAATTTAGTGGAAAAAATCCGGTAATTAGGCTCTTACAACCCCCCCCCTCCAAGAGGTCTAGGTACGGCCCCTGCAATATATTTAGATATTCAAGATATTCAGATATATTCAGATATTTCAAAATATTCAGGACAATATCAGATATTTCAGATATCAAGTTTATTGTTCATGCACAAAAATAAACATACAGCCAAATAAAACAGAATAAGACATTACCTAAAAATAAGAGAATATACGTTCTTTACGGGGGGGGTGTGGTTATAGGTGTTGGAGTCCAAGTCAATAACATTACATAAATAACTGCTTTGGGAAAATTTTGTCTAACCTCGCCAACCTCTTCAAATCTATCCTATACTTATCATTAGCGAAGGAGGAACTTGAGCTAAGATGCATTTCAAACCCATCTTCAGTTCTTCTGGTCTTTATATTAAACCTTTTCACATGAGCCCCTTCGCTTACGTCCCTCCCTGCCTTGCTTCTTGAAATTCGGTGGGGGGGACGTGCGGCTTTTTATTTCAAAAACTATTTATAAGTGTGCTTATATATTAACCCCGAACATAGGTATATAAAAGTTGAGTAATAAACAATAATAAACTAAATTAGACATCATTATAGAAAGACCCCTTCAACTCCTAAAAATGCATTGCGTTTGACTTTTAAGACGATATGTTGCAATACTTTTGAATAGAAAATGGTATATTAGCATAATGATATCTGGG
>JZLH01S0608895.1:14935-25052 GCA_001188425.1 Eucidaris tribuloides | reverse complement strand
TTAAATCTCATTTAAATAATAATAATAATAATAATAATACATATGATTTGTATTGCGCCAAATCCACTCAGTAGAGTGCTCAAGGCGCATGTGTTGGAAAGGTTACAGTAACAGTAGAAAGGAATAACAAATTCATAACAAAATGAATATTCATTATGACATTGTAGCACCCTGTTCATTGAATAGCTGATATTTTTCTCTACTTTAATATATTCATATGATGGGGTAAATACAGCCACATTCCCAGATAAAAAGGCAAACCACAAATATGTGGTCTTAGTATTGAATGGGTTAATAACTCAATTTTGAAAACAATATCGGTTATGCCCTTTTGTCAGTGGGGGGGGGGGGGCAGGCATAGCAGGAGAGTTGGGGTCTCTGCAATACGGAGAAACAATACTTCACATTGTACATACCAAATTTGATAATCCAGTATCTGTGAAACGTTAGCACACAGTACTTGAACAGAGGTAGTAGGTATCTGCAGAAAAAAAAAATCAGAACACAACGTTAGGTAAATGATTCATATTGATAAAAACTGATTTACCTTTCTTCTTTTTTTAGGAGGGGGGGGGGGTAGCTGCTGTATGGTGCTACTTATCCATCAATGCAAACAAACAGGTTGAAAGAAAAGCCCCACATGTGATGAAATGCTTCACAGTAAATTTGAATAGTGAATTCACTTGTGAAATACACAGTGTAGTATGTTTACCACATTGCAAGTATACTTTATATTACCTGTAGGCCTACCTAATCATCACCTTGCTGTGAAAAATTCCACTAGTTGCGAAAAAGTTACTGTGAAGTCGTTTGACTGACAATGCAATGGTAGGGTTACTGAAAGGAGTATTAATGGTGTTCTGCGTTACACAATAAGTTTAGAAGACATTATTCAAGAAACCTTTCATATTGTCATTTCTGGAAGTGGTATACATCATGTCATTCTGCTAAGTTAGCCAATTACCCTAAACTGCCACTGTCCATTCAAAGATGCACATTTCCACCTTCAAGAATATGAAACTGTGTGTGTCTGTGTATTTGTGAATGTGTGTGTGTGTGGTGTGTGTGTGTGTGTGTGTGTGTGTGTGTGTGTGTGTGTGTGTGTGTGTGTGTGTGTGTGTGTGTGTGTGTGTGTCGTCGTCGTCGTCGTAGTGTTGTTGTGTGTGTGTGTGTGTGTGTGTGTGTGTGTGTGTGGTGTGCAAGTCTGTACAAGTGTATGTAAACCGTACCCCTCTAGAACTGAAAATTACGGATACTCAAACAGACAACCAAAAGAAGTGTCACCCATCATGACAGAATATTCAACAAGGTAGAAACTCTCCATAAGACAAGTGGTAACTGACCCATTACCACACAAAACTATGCTGTACACTTATGTGGAAATACATCTGAAAGTTGAATGAACTTTTCCAGTGAAAGACTTTGCTGAAATTGACTTTCAGTTTCCAATGTTTGGTATCAAAGGAGAGGAGCCAGCAACTAAGGCAAGGTTCACCCTGACAGTAAGTTGTTTTAATAAACAGAAATAATAAGAAAAAAAAAAATATTAATATATTAGTGAAAGTTTGGCGAAAATCCAAAGAATAACAGAGTTATGGAGTTTTAAATTTTAAATTTGTGACATCACATGCGAGCAGCCCCCATGTCATGTGATATAAATTCCATAAAAGTGTTGTTCTTTCAGAAATTTGAAATGATTTACCTGTGCATTACAATATGTTATCAGAAACATTATTTCACACAATAGTTTCTATAAAAAAAATTCCATTCAATTATCATGAACGCATTAAAAAAAAATGGCATTATTGGAATTTATATTACATGACATATTGGGAGCTGCTCGCACGTGATGTCACAAATTTAAAACTTTGAAACCTCAACTCTGTTATTCTTTGGCGATTTTCACCAAACTTCATTAATTTTTTTTCTCTCTTTGTTCTGCTTTTATTCAAAAAAACTTGAGTGCTCAGGGTGAACTTGCCTTAAAGAAAATGTTGAGTTGCTTGCAACCAATCGAATTGCACGTGCACTGCAGGGAGCTGACCATGCATGACCAATGCATGCCCAGCGCATGTGTTAAGCCGGCACCGTGTAAGGTATGCACTGTTTGAATTGATAAGCTCCTCCCCCTACAGCTGTTTCTGGCAAGTTTTATCACTGCATAAAACTTACAAAGACATAACATAAACACAAATTAACTAATTTTATAGGGCCTTGATGAGGCGAGTATCACATAGTACCCCTTATTTAGGCTGTTTTGTCACCATGTACCATAATTCTCACAATATTCACGATGTCATTTTCATTCTTGCCTGTTAGTTTCTGGCTCCTTCTCCTCTTTAATAACAAATCAGAATCATGACCATTTGTAAAGGACAAGAAAAACATATTGTTTGTAAATGACAATCTGTTTATACCCACTTATTTCCATTGTTCCATATCATGAGCAATAATTTGTAAGAGTAGTAGGCCTACTTACTAAAATCCTTGACTGTGCTAATCATTGTACTATTAATTCTCCTTCCTTTCAAGCAAAATTTCTGCTATCCACTCATCATTTACCTAGTAGTTGTCAATATTTCATACATGTCAATAACATCTATGGCCCCAAAATCAATTAATTTCAGGATTCGCAAGACCATCACTTCACTTTCATTATGATTACCAAATGGTATAAAAGTACAAAGAGCAAAGAGAGCGTTCACAAAAGCAGGAATCGTCACAACTTCAAACCATTTCAGACATTGCGGAATAAATTGGTACATGTCAAGGACCCCCCAGGGAGAAAACCAGGAATGTATGTATATGGTATCAAATGTGACCAGGCGGATTGCAGGAACAATACATCGCGTGAGACGCAACAGTCTATCAAAGCGCGCATGAATCAGCATCGAAGGCCCACTCCGGTGGAAAAATATACCCGATTCGGCTGTTTTTACACACCTACAGGCATCTAATCACACATTTCCACGGACAACGTGATGATACTGGACAGGAAAAGAACTGGTTCCGGAGAGGTGTTAAGGAGGCAGTGTGGGAAAGAGTCAAGTCCCCTTCACTCAACAAAAAGGGATGGTCTTCGATTCAATCTACCACACATCTGGACAAAGCGTTAAAACGCGCCCATCGCAACAAGTGCGCATCCAGGGATGCGCTTTTACAACGCCGAGATGCGCGTCGCGTCAATAGGCAACGCGAGCATTTCAAAATACTCTACATCATCACATTCACTGGAGAAAGTCTACAGAGTAGACGAAACGTCGCGTGAAACTCATAACAAGTCAAGTCGCAGCCTAATATTTATAATTATATTCTGGTAGTAAAAGTACTTACGAATGGTGTGTTGAAAGTTTATGATCTACACGTCACAAACTTATTGTTTTATGAGAAAAACTATGAACAATATGCTACCAGAATATTCTTTCCGTGAGTTTAAATTTTGCCCAAATTGCAGAACAGGGTACGCATGACTAGCTGACAGGTACGCTGTGTGACCTTCGGCTAACGACTGATCAGAAATGTTGTCACTGTGCAAATTTTGAAATTCAACCATCCAGATTTTCAACAAAATTACGTACATGTATTATACCCAAAGGTTCTATGACAGGTGTTTATTTATACTAATCTTCAGATTGTGAACGATTTCAGCTGATTTCATTCATTTTGCCATTTTATGGCATGCAAATCCCAAACTCTATCTTTAAGTGAATAAATAAACAACTGAATATATACATGTGCAACAAGTTGATTGACTGCAGACCACTGCTTTCTAAAATTGTGATACTCTGAAAAGTCAAAAAAAAAATTCTCCAAAATTGTTGTATTTATGCAATACAAACAAAGCATGCAGAGTACATGTAAAATGTGCATGTACACTATTCCAAATTATATAACCAAACACACACACTAAGCACTCAAGCTTAATCACATGCAAAACATTGTACAGTTTACTTAACACTCGTATGGGGGTATGACAGACCCATTATGGCAAAGAATCTGATAGACGGATTGTCTATGAACCTGTTTTGTTCATTGGTTTATTGGACCCTTTTGAAACCGGGTCCAGTTTATCAGACACACTCAAAAACTAGTCTATCGGACCCTCGGTCTTTAGAACCCTTACATGTAAGCCAGTATCAGTCTTTTGGACCTCCGGGGGGGGGGGGGTGGGGGTGCCCTGAAGTCAAAACCCAAGCTCTTTTAAGTCATTCTTGGTGCAAAATGGTACCTATATTAAGCTAAAAAAATGCATTTTGTGGCATTTAGCAATGAATATAGGTGAAAAGTCACATGTATAACAATTAAAATTTCAAACGATACCCATGTATAGATTTTTCCCCACACGCATACACTATGTTAAGATTTTTTGCGTAAAAAGATCACCTATTAGAGTGGCACACTCTGTTACCTACTAGCAAGTACCACCCCCCCCCCAATAAATCAAAATCATAAACCCATGTTTAACGGATTTTTCCCAACCATAATATTTAAAGATTTTTTCGAAAAAAATCACCCACAGGTAGAACGGCAACACTCCTGTTTACTTAACAGCCAAGTACCCCCCCCCCCCCCCAATTCTGGACCCACTTGAAACTCGCCCAATCCTTTTCAATCCATTTTGAAATTGTATACAAAGGCCCGTTCCCTAAATCGACCTTATAAGCAAGTACCGCCTCCACCTCCCCCCCCCCCATTCTGGCACCCATTTGAAAAATCGTTTCCCAGATCCTTTTCAGACCATTTTGAAGATTGTATATCGACCCGTTTCCATTACATTGCCATGAGAATTAGCCAAGCAATACAGTACACCCACAATCATCTCTCCCCTGAGTGGAGCCATCACTATACCACATAAATGACCATGAGGAACAAGCATTGTAAATAATCCCACTCTCCCTCTCATGACTTAGAATGTGTTGCCATGCGGAGAAAGAATTATAAATCAGTGAATGAGATAAAGTGATAAGAAAAGAGGAAAAAAAAACCTTCCAACCTCTACAATCACGGATTTCCATTCCACCTCGTCCCTACGGATCCACCCCCGCAAATCTTAAACACATCCTCACGTCCTCTTGCCCTTCCCTCCCAATCGGAAATCTCTACAAATCAATAATTTGATTGCAGCATACAGTCTCTTTTTGTTCTCTCCCGCATCCTTCCCCGATTCACAACGCTCATTTTTTTACTGAGGTCACATTTTCCTCTTTCACACACGTTAGTCCTTCCAAATATCATTACCATTTCCATTATATATCTTCCCTTTCCCTATTTAGTACTGTTATATTTCTTAATCCTGTTGCCCTTCACCTTGTATTTAACTATATTCCTCCATTTCAGGTTACAACAATTCCTTTCCTGTAACTTATAATCCTACTAAATGAGAACTTATCTTTCTTTATCCTTTCTCAAATTCTATTACATTTTTGCCATTGTTATTGAATTCTTTCATTCTAGTGTTACAAGTACATTTTCATATAATTTTCAGATTGTAATCATTGTTGATAAGTTTATTGATTGTATTTTAATGCATTGTTCTAACAGTGGAAATGAGATTTCTATGTCATTATATCAGATAATTGTTTTATATCTTGATTGATTGATTGATTGATTGATTGATTGATTGATTGATTGATTGATTGACTCATTGATTGATTGATTGATTGATTGATTAACTGATTGATTGAATGCCTCATTTTGACTGATTGACTGTATGACTGATTGACTGATTGACTGATTGACTGATTGACTGATTGACTGATTGACTGAATGACTGATTGATTGATTGATTGATTGATTGATTGATTGATTGATTGATTGATTGATTGATTGAACATTCATTCATTCATTCATTCATCCATTGATCCATTCATTTGACTGATTGACTGATTGATTGACTGGTAGAATGATTGATTGACAGGCTGCCTAATTCATTCCTTGATCCATTACAGCGACAGATACATGTATAGATACTTCTTTCTACTTCATAAGGCTTCACACACAAACAAATAAAACAATCACTAAACTTTACATGTACCTCTTACTGTATGTACCTTTAATACCTCTCATAATTACACTGCACATTAAACTAATTTTTTTTTTCCTTCTGTATACATGAGCAGTCAGCCTTATCGATAATATATCTCTGCTGGCCAACAAACATACAGTCATGGTCTGACATACATTTACCGGCTCGATAATTTCCAACTTCTCCAAATCTGAGAGAGGATCAAACTCCTTCAGCCTCACTGAAGTCTGACCTTTACCAACACACAACCATGCATGGACGAGGAGACATTACGCGACAAGAAAGTCGTGAAAGTAAATGAGCCCTGACTTCCGTTGGCGCATGCTTTCCTTTATAACACTGAGCATGACGCTTGCGTGAAGGGACTATCGCGTCGGAGCCGCAAGCCCGGATCATAAAAATTCATAAGTATCCATCAAGCCAGGGCTCAATGCTCGATAAACCGGTGATTTGGTCATTGAGTTAAACTTTGACTGGTGGCATTACAGTCTGAGCGCTAATTCGCATCACATAGGAAGCTGCCTTTGAAAAAAAGTAGTACATACTTCTCCTGCTGGGAAAATGTTTTTTGAGATTTTGATAGAGGCCTAACAGAATAGATAGTTATGGTTTGCTTGCCTTTATAACTAAAAAATTTCAGTGTGAACACAGTGTAAATTTGCAAGAGTGTTAGATCAACTTGTAAAATCCACATCATGAGAGAAAAGAGCGTTAAATTCTTTGTCAATGGTATTAATTGTTTTTTTCAAATATATATCCCCCAATTTGTTGTCTTAAAGATAGGTTTTAGGATTTTCAACTAGTCCATCATTTCTTTTTATTATCATTACGAAACGGTAGATAAGTACTTACAAATGGTGTGTTGAAAGTTTGAGATTCATAGATCAAGAACAGTTGAGAACAAGTTTCTACCAGAATATTGTTCTTTCCATGAGTTTAAATTTGGATCAAATTGCAGAACACGGTTATGTGTATATTCGCATAACGCAGCGATCAGCGGGTGGTCAAGCCGGTGAACTCTGCGTGTCCTTCGGCTATAGGGCCATTGCAAATTTAAATTTAATCTTAAATGACACTACTGTTGTAAACCACTAGCGTAATGTAGATTTTACCCTGAGTACAGGACAATTTGCTATCGTATTCCCCCCCCCCCAAACCAACCAACCAACCAAATAACCAACTAACATACAGTATATGGGCACTTTTTCTACAAATTACTTAAAATTTACCACAATTTATGTTTTGATTTGTTCTGTTTTTTATTTATGTGAGGGTGAATGTACCCTATGTAGACTCTAATTGGAAAATATTCCTTTTTTAAACTAGAGCGCACTTCGGCGGGGGGGGGGGGGGGGGATCCTTCGAGCACATGTATCCCCCAAACCGTCCCTTCACCCCCCCCCCCCCATTTGGATAAATAGAAATACATGTATGACATGGCATCCTATAAAAGTCGGAACAATGAGGGCGCTGTCACTCAAAACTATTGTTACGCAAAATGACACCCCCCCCCCATAAACCTCCAAAGCAAGTTGGCACCCAAGTCGAAACACTGAGGGTGCCGTCACCGAACACTAATGTGGCCTACATGTAGAATGACCACCCATACACCTATACAGCAAGTTTGAATAAAATCCTTTGAGTACCAACAAAGTAATTGAAAAAATAAGCATTTTTGCAAATTTAGACCTATCAGGTTGACCTTTGACCCCGTACAAGGTGGAACATTGGGGGCAGCATCACCAAAAGTTATAGGTGTCTAGAGTTGACCATGATACACTTACACACCAAATTTTTTAAAAATCTGTTGAGAACTGCGGCCAGTATAGTGCACACAAGCAGACCCTGAAAAATGTACCTTTTTGTGTACAAAGACGGACCAAACGAGGGCGCCACCACCAAAAACAATAGACATCTTCACTTTACCATAATACACCTTCATACCAAATTTGAAGATCACTGGCGTACAGATGGGGGGTTTTGGGGGTGCGCTTGACCCCCCCAAATGAAATTTGATCATGAGTTAGAGAGGCTTATATTTTATATTTATATTCATGAATTGATACAGATTTCGTAAATTTTGTATTTTATAATCATATTTTCCATAACTATTACTATATATATATCCATGTGAGCAGAACCGTTTACGACACGCAGTCCTTACATTGACTCCCTGATAGCATGTAAACATGATACAGACAAATTTTGCAATCTAGGCCTATGTATCAAAATGATCACAATATTATCTTCCCCACTGGGATCGATATTTTTCATAAGTATTTGTACAACTGTGACTGTTCATTAAGTGAGCTAAATACTGAGTACAACATACAACAATAGTACGGGGTATGCTTTAGTTTAATTCCAAGACTCGTTTCGTTCCTGTTTCTTACACAAACCAACAAATTTACTTCTGAAGTAGATGAAGAGATGAATCATCTCTTCGCATCACCCAGTTAGACGAGGATCACAGAACAAAGAGGAATTTAGTTTTACCATGTATCATTAGAAATTTGTTTATTTCTTGAACAGTACATCAAAATATCATTGATCCACTTTTGATTGTGTAACGAGTCGAATATCAGAGATCTTGTCAAATATAACTATATAGTGGTACCGTCGTTATTAAAAGTCTTGACTTTATCGTAAGTTTCCTTGTAAAGTACCCTCTCCATGGATGGCGTATGAAATGTTTCAGAAATCATAATACACATAACTGTGGACGGTGGAAAATTATGTTTGCCAATCACGTTGCGCTCGCTTACGGATTACTTCACATTAATTTAGAAGTGTAATATGCCAACACAAAATCCACCCCCTTAACAAAAATGCCAATCAGATGAACTTTCATGCAACATAATACATATCATTTTAGCTCTGTCTGTTTAGTTTCAAATCAACTAGCGACTTTCAAACACATTCATCGTTCCAGTTTGTGAACATATAGCTTACTATGAACAATCAATGAAATCACAATGAATTGTATTTGATGTATTTTTGGCATGAAAAAATTGAAAGGAGCACATTTTGGTGATTAAACCTTTCCCCACGCACTACTGGTTGTCATAATTCGTAAAAAGTCCCATCTCTCTTGGTATACCATCACCTGACCATTTTTACATTGTGTCAGTTCAAAAGTTCAAAAAAGTTCAAAAGTTTATTCCACATGATTCAAATAAAAAAAAATAAAAAGACAAAGATACAATCGTATGCATGTATAGCAACATGATTAAAAAACAAATCATACATCCATAAAAAACAAAAACAACAACGAAGGACTCAAATTCCAAACAAACATACAAACGAATATGATATAATATGACCATGTGGGGGGATCAACAAAAAGTCATTAATGACCTATCGTTAGATTGATCCCGAGATTAAACTTTGTAAATTTATGAAATAATACAGTACATTAAAGGGCAATTCCAGGCCAACAGCAAACCGCCTCCAACAGCAGCAGAAAGAACAGTGAGACACACCAGTGAAAGCTATTAAATGAATGAACCAAAATAATCAAAGTTGTTTAATATCATAAAATTTAACTATCAGTACAAATTGGCAACACTGCGATACCCGTGCGAACATCCCTCCATTCGCTACATACACATAGCTTCACCCACTCCATTCTCACACCAACAAAATCTTGTCCAAACCAAATTACTACTAAAGAAACGATGCACTCACTGTTCACTGCACTGCATATTCACACAAACACTGTTTCACAAACATTCCAATGCAAGGCATTCACGGACATGCACACATTCAATAACAATGAAACTTGGAGAGAACATCCAGAATTCAAATCCAGCACATAAAGTGAATGGGGGGACGACCGCAATGACACCATCAATGCATTCAACGTGTGATGATTTAGAGAAACTTCAAAATTTCACATTCCCCTTTTCTATCAGTCTGATTTTCCCCAAGCCTGCTCCGTCTCACCGCGACGACATCCCGTCAGGTTATCTGTGACACTATAGAATATTATAGTATGCCTACACTATTTTCAAAGGGTATGCATAGAAAACCACACACACACAGTGCGCATCACACTACACACACACACACACACACTACACACACACCAAG
>JZLH01S0608885.1:31536-42811 GCA_001188425.1 Eucidaris tribuloides | reverse complement strand
GGAGAGTTCTTCAGGCATGACATCATAGAAGACAAATGCCATTTTTACCCACACAATCAATGCTGAATTTTGTTGGAAACATTGTACTCCATTTTTCATCAGTTGAATTAAAGGAGGACACTTGTCAATTCTGTCTTCATGATTCTTAGTTTTCGGCACAACCTTAAAACATCAAAAGAATTCATTTTAGTGGAGCTAGTAAATTTTATGTAATTTGTCCGATTTTTGTTTTTTTACAAATTGTACCTTTATTTCGTTCCACATTTACCTTGTCTTTGTTCCATAGCCATTGAATTTCAGGACGCCTGATATGACGACTATGATTACAGGAACACCTGGAAGTTCCAATAGATAGATGAAATCAACATGCAGATTTGGTTTCGATTACCGATGATATTAGTCACCCAATTTTTTTTATTTTGATCGATGGACAAAAACAAAACATATTTATGTACGTACTGAAAAAAACCTAATGTTGTGAGTGGGGAAAATAGTATATATGTTAAATGGCCATAAACATGATGGCAATGACGATACTGCAAATACCGGTGTGTAAATTTTAACACGTGATGTGTCACCTAACAATATCACATGAAGTACTTTATTACAACACTATTGGTATCATTTTAACATTGAAAAATACAAACATTACAAGTATTATTTTTAACACCAAGGGTGTTTCATATGAAAATTAGCAACTTTCTGATATATGGCAACCATAGAGTTGGATTATTTATATAGATAATCCAAACTCTATGATGACAACACACTGGGCGTTTGATTAACACCCGCGTCTTTTGTTGTGTATGATATTCCTAGCTGCAAAAAGATTTAAAAATAGAGAACCAACGAATTCTGAGAAAATCTTCGAAATTTTGTCACAGCAGCGACGCTCATTTTAGTGTTTGGCACCATTTTGACGTAAAAATTGCGTCTTCTTAAAACAAAGAACCCCTTAAATGTGAAGATTGCTGAGACGTATAGAAATGTTGTTGGCGTTATTGAAATGGCATCATGTTTACAGTGATATAGGCGACACAGCCGAATCCTATTGCCCCTCCCCCACAGCAAGGTGAAGTGACCAGTGTCTTTTGCTTTTCACTGGCAACCATTTTTATGTGTTTGTATGTTCTTCTATATTTCGTAGCTTTAGCTGGTACCTGTAACAATTATATTCACCGTTAATTTTCATGCAGAAAGAAATCTAATCAGCTCTTATAGTCTTCATTTTGGAATATACGATATAAAGCTGGAAAATCAACTTTGTAAATTCGTTTTCATACCTTTACGCATGCGGCCAAGCATAGATTACAGAATCCTTAAATAACATCAATCAGCCCTGAAAAATAGTACGCCGCGACATTACAAGTAATTATTTGAGCAATCCATGTTGTTTGATTTGATTTTCAAAGAAATACCTACCCCAGCCGAGAATGAAGTACAACCAAGTTCGCGACTGCTCAGACTCGAACACCCTGATAATCTGTCGATAGAGATGCACGCCCTCTGCGAGCATCCAACAGAAAACAGCCTCCAGGAGGAAGTGTAACAAGAAAGCCACACTCTTGCACGCAAGCTGTATTACATGCAAGTCGGAAAAAGCAAATGAAATGGGGAAAATGTTTTCGATCATCACTCGCGACCTCTATATAGAAACAAATAGTGGAAAGGGTGTACCCCTCCCCACAAACACAAAGGGATTTCTTTTGAGTCTTTCTTTTCGTTTTTATTTATTTTCTTTCTTTTCTTTTTCCATTTCTTTCTTTCTTTTTATCGTTTTTCTTCTAGCTCTCTTCGTTTCTTTCCTCCTTTCTTTCTTTCTTCGCCTCTCCCTTTCTCTCTATTTTCTTTCTTTCTTTCTTCCTTCCTTCCTTCTTCCTTCCTTCTCGTATATCTCTCTCCTTTCATCTTGAATATTCATTCATTAATGTATTTATACTCTACTTGTCTTCCTTCATAGAGCGGCGCCTGCTATCAAAATTTTACGCTTGTCTACATATTTACAACGAATATTGTTATTCCATTCATAGGGCCATATCAAATAATAAATATTAAATCATTCACTCCATTTCTTTTCATTTCATTGCCTTTTAAAATCGTAATTACAAAATTAATTTCATAGCATGACATAAATTAACGAAAAACATGTAACATGTATTGCACACAAAACATACACAATGCAGTAGACTATAGTTTTCACATTTCTCGTATACCGTTACTATTCAATTTTATATATAATACAATATTACTAACTCTAAATACAATAAATGAAGGAACTTAAGGTGAAGCATATAGTGCAGCTTCCACAAGTCAAGAGCCCTCCTTGTTGTCATTTATGACAGAAAACTACTAAATCATATCACATACCCAATTCTGCACTTGATCAATACCAGCAAGAAATGTGATATTCGCCAACAGTAGGGCGACCATCAGGTTGGCGTGGATAATGATGCGATCTGCCGTCAATGAAGACCTGATAAAAAAAATAAGCGAGAAAAGAATCTTTGAGATTGTTCTGACAGGTAACGCAAAATTTAAACAGATTTCTTTGATTTTGAATGTACATACTCATCGAACACAAAAGCTTTCGGATGTTTAAAAAGTGCCATATCAATTTTTCACATTTGCGTATAGTTGTTTAAAGTGGAATGAAACCCAGACACATTCCTGCATTCAGAGATAACAGAACAATACAAGAAGGAAATTGGTGAAAGTTTGAACAAATTTGGTTGAACGGTTCAAGAGTTATGTTTGTTCAAAGTTTATTTGATCCTTGTTATGGAGGATTGTTAAATTGACAACTGTACCAGCTTTTAAGATGAAAGTGTGGAGAACTCTCCAATGGTTTTGTACACAAATTTTCACTTATTTTCACTTTTTATCAAATATCTGATTTGCTCTTGCTTGTTGTGCAAGTATGTCCTAGCAAAAAATGATTCTACATATTTTTCTGAAAGAATTTAGATGCTTTCTCAACTGACACTTCAGAAAACTGCAAATTATTGAAAATTTGCGTACAAATCCAATGGGAAGTTCTCCACACTTTCATCTCAAAAGTGGGTAGAGTTGCCAATTTAAGGATCCTCCATAACAAGGATTACATAAACTTTGAACAATCAGAACTCTTGAACCGTTCAACCAAATTTGCTCAAACTTTCACTATTTTTCATCTTGTATTGTTCTGTACTTTCTGAATTCAGTAAGATGTCTGGGTTTCGTTTCCCTTTAATTACAGATTTAGGTGAATAATGTCAATAACAACCATCATTAAAAAAATGCATCATGAGAGCGAACAAAATTAGATGTATGTAACCATATGTAATATTGCCACTTTGACTGTACTAACAGATTATATCTTCACACACACTTATGTTAAAAAGGCTTGTATACTTCCACAAATTAAACATAATACACACACAAAAATTATAATGTTTCACTGGAACTTTAAACCAAATACAAAATCAGTTACCTACCTTAAAATGATGAAGATAAGCAGACTAATCGTAAGGGCAGTAATAGACAGACCAAGTCCCACATATGTGATCAAATCCAAAATAAAATCTTTCTCCTATAAAAGGAAGACACAAGCAAACTTGAATGTATGTACTACAAACATGAATGTTACATCAGATACTGACAAGTCATTTAACATGCCACAAAAGTATTACTGCAATTTAGAGAGGTTGATCTCAGGGAAAGGGGGCAGCCCCCCCCCCCCCTGTAAAATATGTGGGGGCAAGCAAAAAATATAGTCCCCCAGACCCCCAATGATTTTGACAACTTGAAAAATAAAACGTAATGCATGAATATGTTTAAAAAGCCGTGCAAGGCACTAAAAACCAGTTAAACTAAACATAAAATACTACTAAGCATACACAAACTTTAAATTTGCAGCACGCTACGCGCTTAATGTTATACAATTTTGCGCAGGGAAATTTGTAACATTTTTCTCAATTTGCCCTTCCTCCACCCCCCCACCCAAAAAAAAAACATTAAAAAAAATCCGGAAATGGATCGACGCAACTGCTGTCACTTACGTGAATCTAGAACGATTCCATGGTTAATTCAGTACATTGGCGGCGATCCCGGGGGTCGGGGGACCGTGTACCCATAGATTTTTTCTATCTCTCCCCCGCCCCACCCCCGATTTTTGAAAACTTAATATTATTGTTCGATTTGTTAGCAATTTTTTGTTATAAAGATTTTGTAATCGGCAAACCTAAATGCGATGAAATTAGATTATTAAATCTTGGGGATTTTAACATTTTGGGTGCTATCGGCCCACCGGTGCACGGAGAAGATTATTAGTTCCATACTTTAAATTTGAATGACAAACGTCACAGAAGTTCCTACCAATGATATTCATCGTAAAATGAAGACATACTGAACCAACTAAATGAGTTAAAATGTCTTGCCTCGACAGCATTTGGATTTTTATAGAAAAGCGTACATTTTTGAGAGGTTATACACATAAGTCCAAAACAACCCAGCACCCAAAGTGTTAAAGTCACAATTTCCCTTTTTAACAATATATATGTGTCCTTGGGGCGTTTTCCCCCGACGGTATTTTTATTTGGCCTTCTGTGTTTTCGTCCCCCCACTCGTCACATGAAATCTCCGCCCCCGATTCAGTATGCTTGATAGGTCTCAGGCAGAGACTCATTTATAATAATCATACAAGCAAAACTTATTTTGAATAACATCACAATGCTCATTGTTATATTATCGTAGTAGTTGATGAGACTACAATACAATAGATCCATGAATTGTTAAAGAGGAGCAGATTTTTAGTCAGCCTACCGTCCGACCCCACATTGTTGTTTTTTAGTGAATAGAAATTAAAATTAAGAAGAGTAAAACAGGGAGTCTCTCTATAATACTTTTGTATTTACTTAAAACGTACCCCTTCCCCTCATCAGCCACTTACTGCAGTCCCCAAGGTAACTTTGAACACTAAACACGATCACAAACTCACCGTGGTAGGCGTTAATCTCATCAAAATGGCGTAGCTGGTCATGTGGTCGCACTCACAAGACGTAGTACCATTTTCAAATACCATGACCGTTCGGCAACCTTTTGAACTCCATTGCCTGTAGATTATTTGATAGAGAAGAATGATTCAAAAGGTAATAAATAGTAATTGAATTGATAAAAATGGGTGATTCTACCTTATTGTGTTTATCACCGGTCGTTGTTCTGAATATCACTTGCAAAATTAATTTTAACACAATACAAATATCGGGGGCTCAAGACATTTTTCTTATTAAATGTACATTGTACATATCTCTTTGCTTGAAATGATAATATGTCATTCAAAATGATATTTGGTAGGTTTGATATTGATATTTTTGATGATGTCTGGCGTGTGTGTGTGTGTGTGTGTGTGTGTGTGTGTGTGTGTGTGTGTGTGTGTCTGTCTGTCTAGTATCATCACTCTCAAACTTACTTTGTTTCTTCATCCCAAAAATTACACGAAGGAGATGAGTAGAGGTGCGGATCCGGCTGTGAAGATAGATCATAATAAATTTGAGGCTCTATAGTTACATAAAAAATAGCCGACGTTGGACATGAAAGACCTGATAAGTAAAAAGAAGGAAAAAAAGAAGAAATATAAAGGAGAAGATCAAGAAGGTAGAGAAGGTAAAGAAGAAGAAGAAAAAAAAGAAGGAGAAGAAGAAGGAGAAGAAGAAGAAGAAGAAGAAGAAGAAGAAGAAGAAGAAAAAGAAGAAGAAAAAGAAGAAGAAGAAGAAGAAGAGGAAGAAGAAGAAGAAGAAGAAGAAGGAGGAGAGGGGGGGGGAAACTATAACTATAACAAAACAATAACAACGCAAGTATTTGTGTGACTGTACATCGATTAAATCAATTGTGTTTGATGAAGAAAATGTACATTTTTTTTAAATCTCTATGTAACTAAAAATACCCAAGTTCAGAATTATATATAAACATATAGTATGGTTGACAAATACTGAAATTTCTCCAATCAAAATAATTCTGACACCAATCAATCAAATCAAATAAAAAAGACATCTATAAAATCAGAAATATAACTCACAATGGTTCGTTTTAACTCAAAGTCGAAAGGCAGCGACAGTTTATTGTTCTCAAAAATCACCACGACCGAGATGACGTCACTGGCAACCCTGGTCTGGCTGTCTCTGGTGTTGATCGTGCCGGATGCAGTCAGATTGTTGTAGATATCGGCAAGAGTTGTGTAGGTCGTGATACCAATTATTAATCTTTTGTTTTGACCTGCAATGAAATGATGATGATGTAACAAAAATACTACTGCTACTACCACTGCTACTACTACTACTACTACTACTACTACTACTACCACTGCTACTACTACTACCACTGCTACCACTACTACCACTGCTACCACTACTACCACTGCTACCACTACCACTGCTACCACTACTACCACTGCTACCACTATCACTGCTACCACTACAACTGCTACCACTACCACTGCTACCACCACCACTACCACCACCACCACTACCACCACTACCACTACCACCACTACTACTACTACTACCACTACCACTACTACTACCACTACTACTACTACCACTACTACTACTACTACTACCACTACTACTACTACTACCACTACTACTACTACTACTACTACTACTACTACTACTATTACTTCTTAGTAGTAGTAGTTGAATATTATAAAAACAATGATAATAATGGTGATGATGATGATGATGATAAAGATGATGATGATGATGATGATGATAATAATGATAATAATAATGATGACGACGACAACGATGACAACGACTATGTTCATCGTTATCTTTGGATTGGATTGGGAGCACATGAGAGTCTGCCATTTATCCTCCTGCTCCTCCTCATTATCATCATTGTCATCATCATCGTCACTATCATCATTATCCTCCATGCACTCATGCATACATCCATGCATTATACAAAGATGTGGGCTTAGTTATAAACAGCGGCAAATAAAACTTCTTGTGATTTTTTTTCAAAATGTTGATGAAACCCTCAAACAGTGTAAGAAAATGAGTGAAGACAGGCCATAATCATGACGACGTTCATCGGGTAATTTTATCTGGTATCCGAAAACGCCAGTTGTTGTTTGAGAGTGACTAACATTTTTTAAAGATAAAAGCTAGAATACCCAGAGTGCCACTCTTCATAGTACTTGGTACCCACGTGTATTAACTGATCAGAGAAGCCCAAACCGACTGTGTCCACGACGTTTTTGAGAAAAGGGAATATTTCTAAGTGTTCTTCAACATTCGCGTAATTTTGGAATCACAGAATTTGGTAATACAGACTACAATTCGTGGTCCACTTTTGAGATGTTCTGAAGACTACGGGTACCACTATGATCTATCAGTCAGGGACGACGCCCCATATTTCAGAAAAGGGCCTCCTCAAGTTGTAATTTCTTATTCTTTCTCAATAAAAAAAGGCGGTTTATTATTGCGAACATCCTAAAATTTGCTGTGATGCGACTATTTAGTACATTTGATATAATAATGTGGAGAGAAGGCCATCATCTCTATGTCTGTAACCTTATCCTCCTTGTCACTATCTTATGAAGACAAGAGGCGCTTTCGACTTTGCGGGGTGGTGTCTTCTTTCTGAGACAGTGTCAGAGGAACACATTGGCATGTTTTGTTTGTTGGAAGTCTTTCCAAGCCATCAAAACCGTTTCAAGGGAAATATGAAACCGAATTACGATGCCAGTGTGAATTAACACCCCACCCCTACAGGGAGGCGAACAAATCTTGAATTTTATGTTCCAGCCCCTCTGCCTTGGGTGCGCCTGCATTTGATAATCTCTCCGCCTTGGAGAAGGAAGGGAAAAAAATGTTCATTGATTTCTTTTCAAATAATTTGTTATTTTCCAATTATAAACTTCATAAGGACGTCATTATAGAAAGACCCCTTCAACTGAAAATGCATGCGTTATAGTGTATGTTGCAATACTTTTGAGTTGGGAGGGTAATGCCAATAGAACTGTAATTTCTCTGGCATGTTAGGAGTTAAGAGTACCTGATGAGGGCGCCTGCCTACAAAACATGTCGTTGGTGACGTGAATGTTGTACATGTTGCCGAGTGTGCTGTACGACCAGTCCGAGGAACACAGGTCTGATTGCGTCATCACTTCGACGACAACTTCTGTAAACCAAATAAATAAAATAAAATAAATAAATAAATATAACTAAATGAATTGATAAATAAAAAATAAGCAAATTAATGAATAAGTAAATAAATAAATAAAATACCCATTAAAGCCACTGGCTAACATTTACCACAGTTAAAAAAATGTGAGCTACATAATCCTCCACGCTCCAAATGTCTTTGATAAGGTCTAAAAATAAAGCCCTGAAAAAATTATATTTCAAAATGATTATTTAGTACTTTAAAATAGTGAAAATCGTAAGTTGACTGGATTCACCTGACCATTTCCTCACATAGACTTACTGTGTGTATATCTAGTTTATCTTTTACTCACCCCGAGTATTAATTGTTTATTCATTCATATCTTGCCATTGGCAGCACAACTTTCCAAACTTTTGTATTCTAGGGTGTCTGTTTGTCCATTTGAACACTACTATGTAGTTCAGATGTCAAAATTTGACAATTTTTTAAATTGAAGCTCCACATTGTTAGCCTATCACGTTAAAGCCACTGGCTAACATTTACCACAGTTTAAAAAATGTGAGCTACATAATCCTCCACACTCAAAGTGTCTTTGATAGGGTCTAAAAATGAAGCCCTGAAAAAAATTGTATTTCAAAACGATGATTTAGTGCTTTAAAAAAGTGAAAATCTACAAGCATTCAAATTGACCGGATTCACCTGCTCATTTCTTCCCATAGACTTACTGTGTGCAGATCTAGGCTATTTTATCATCCACCGGAGTAGAAATTGTTTATTCATGCAAACCTTGCCATTGGCAGCATAACTTTCCAAACTGTTGTATTCTAGGGTGTTTATTTGTTCATGCATTTGAACACTACCATGTAGCTCAGATATCAAAGTTTGACATTTTTTAATTGAAGCTCCACAATGTTAGCCTATCACTTTAATGTCATATTCAATGACCAATTTAACGTTCCTGACCTTTTTCTGTTGTTGATGAAAGTTAATCGTCGACCTTTAACCCCAGTTACTTAATTTCATAAATTTGCCCCTGCTTTTTTCTTATCACACCAACATAGAACATTCTAAGGTGTAGTTATCCCTCGAATGTGCATTGTGTTTACCTTTGACCCTTGTTTTTCACAGGATTTTGTCCAAATTTTAAAGTTAGTTCATGTGTCCCTCAATTCACACATCCAGAGCAAGCATACACACAATATGATCAAACCCAACCATATGTTTTGGGTTTATTTATTTTGTTTGTGTTTTTGTTTTGCTTTTTTTTGCAGATATTGCAATAATGACGTCAGTTGTTGTGGTGGTGGTGGGGAGGGGGGGGGTACAGGGGCGTAGGCTGGTTTGGGCATGGGGAGGTGCACATCTTGCGGAGGTGGAACTAACTTGGTGTGGGGAGGTGCACATCTTAGGGAGGTGGAACTAAAGTTCGAAAATCAGGCGTTGAAAGCAGAAAAGGTGGTGAACATTTCTTCTTGCTTGCCAGGGGCGGAACTCCTTTGGCTCTGCGGGGGGGGGGTGCACGTGCACCCAGTGCACCCCCCCAGCCTACGCCCTTGGCGGAATCTGAACAAATTATGCCTCCAAAATTCTCGTGGTATTCTGGTGAAGGCATAATATAAAACAAAACGTATAATACCAAGTATAAAATACAATAAAGAAAAGATAGGAAAATCTAGGAAAGAAAAACAGAGGATGATCTGTACACTAAGAAGAGAATAACACATATTTTTATCGTCAGAAATCGCAAAATAAACGTACCGTATGTTTCATACTTAGTTGCGTTACTCTCACCAGGATTGAGGTTCGTTGCTAACTCAGTTATTACGTCATCGAGTAAACCAGGAATGTCCAAGGGATGATGGTCATTCTGTGAGATGTAAATAGCAATGAAACCGTGTAGTTTTCGTTTGAAGAACCACAAGGTGTGTAACTAAACACTCTTTGAAGTCCTTATACTGAAAGTAAACCTGATGGATAGTAGTCAGAAACCAATCCAAGATTGGATAAAAAATTTGAATCCAATAAGACTGAATTCTAAATCTATTTGATTGAAGAGTTGAAAATTAGAATATAAATAAAGATTTGTCCCTGATCGCAATCTATTTCAAACTTAGAAATTTAGAGGGCGATGTTCAAATAAGTAGTCGCAAGGTATGTTTATTATATATGTATAAATTTCATCAAATACGTAGTTAACTTAAGTATTTTTACAACCGAAAGGCCACACCTTCCGATACAACTAAATTTATCTATTTCCTGGCGTCGATCGTGAGATAAGATATTGTTTTTTTCTGTAATGAAGCAGAATTCATTTCGCGGCAATATTTGCTTTTGTTATTTACGTTCCTGACAATGCTTTGAAAATTATCAAATAATGATTTAAGAAAGTTATTTACCTCACAAAGAAAAATAATTCAAAAGTTGCAAAAGTTTCGGTAATAAGGCATAAGTTTAAAGATTTTACGTATTGGATTTATCGGCAGTAGATGTTAACATCTTCTGAAGATGAGTCATCCCCCGATTACTCTTTTAAATCAAAGTTGACATTGTTTGAATTTAATTTAGTTGCACTTTATACGCCACGAAATTATAGGTAACAGGAAATTCATCTAAATTTCGTATCACCTATATACTTGCCTGATACTATGATATGCATAGCATCAGAGAGTGGAATGGTTAAATGCCCTTGTTAATTTGTGTATAACGAGAAGGACATTAAAAAAAATTCAAGCGGAAAAACCTTGATCTTCAGAACACAATGTGTAAAAGTGTGAATCGATATATTTTCATCATTACCTCAACAGACAATGTCCAATCTTCTGACTGAGTCTGCGATTCCGATGTTAGGAGTATATCTGCGACATCTAAAGCCACCGCCTGAAATAGAGTAATTCCATTTGATATCGATTTAAATTAATAATTAAGAATTTTTAGTGCGAGAAAAACGCAATGCCCCGACTGGGATTTGAACCCAGGACGTTTAGCTAGCAAGGCCAAACTTTACTATTATTTACTTTACTATTATTATACAAAACTGGACACGGGTTATTTTACCAACAAAATTATCGCTATGAGAACAAGAAATATTAATAATTAAAGAATAATCATGCAATTACCTCTATCAAAGTTG
>JZLH01S0608885.1:10585-22957 GCA_001188425.1 Eucidaris tribuloides | reverse complement strand
ATATCATATTATATCATATTATATCATATTACATGACATTATATTATCTTATTAACTGTTCATATTATATTCCACTTTATATTATTCATTTGCACCGTTATAAATACTCTTTACATGACTAGTTCGTCTATCGGATGAATGGATATTCTGTTGAATCGGTAATATAAGTTTCTGGGCTACAGAAATTACAAGTTAAAAATAATTAATGCCATACATTGAAAATAGCCTTAAACTATATTGAAAGCCCTTTTACCACGTACACATGACACAGCAAAAGCTTTAAAAGGCTATTCATAAGGACCCATCTCAATTACCAATATCTTGCTCGTAAATTAATGCAAGCTACCTTGTTCCAAAAAGACACAAATACAGTGTTACCTGATAAACTTGAAATGGCAGGCGATGTGTGCGCCACGGACGTGTAGGCACAATCCCCAGATCGACAATCCCAGTTTGTGTTTCCATGGCAACTCGCGGTTTCATTTGCTTTGGAAAACAGAAAAGGGGGACGAAAAGTCTTGCTTAATAAAAAAAAATAATGACACCTGATACTGCCAACATTGAACGAGAGTAAATAATTGACGTCAACTAATATTGCTCACCGATCAACAGGTTATTATACACGGTTAAAGGCAACAAAAAATATAACCTTAATGGTGAATTAGGTGCGCCGGTTCACAATAATGCTTTATATAAAAAGATTCTTAAAATATATATTCCATGTGCATCATAATAGCTGCGTAGTTAATGTGCTGAGAAATTTAAATTTACAAATGAAATAGTTATGTTTATTCAAAATATCAAATTACTTTTTATTAGTTCAGCATTTTTTTAATTATACAATTGAAACGTTAAGGAATGTGAAAACTTTGCAGCTTATTCCCCCCCCCAAAAAAAAAAAAACTGAACAGACCTACCCACTATTGAGTGAAGATGGGAAAGTATTAAACCAATTTATTTTTAAATTTCTGATGGTTTAAGGATTGGAGTAACGGTTTTTATCCCGACTTGTCTCTCTGTTGAGCATTGTGATAAATTATTATCCGGTACAGTGAAATTGTAGTTTTCATGAGAAAGCCACTATAAATCATGTGTTACATGAATTGCATATCCATGTTATCTGGCCACCGATGTCATACAGTTGCTGCTTCATTAACTCCTTATAAGTTCAAGATTACGTTTTATGTCACCATGTTTGAAGTGTTTCTTCACTTCAGCTAGTCGATTCAGATATGATTTAGGCCCTGTGAACTTTGATATTTGAACTCCGCAATCTGATCATACTACATACTTCATCCAAGTTATATTAAATTCCAATTAGCTGTTAAGTTATCGCGGTAACGAGCCCAAATCAAACATATTTTAGGCTCTGTGACCTTTAACCTTTGACCTTTCAACTCCAAAATCTAACCAGTTCTTTGTTGCTTCATAGTCGGCGGTTCTTAAGTTATCGCTGTAACGAGAACCGGTAACGGACTGACGGACAAACGCACGGACAACCTGAAAACATGATTTCTGTGGCATCTTCGGTGCGGAGGCATAAAAGGGTTACCTTCAAGGGCGCCGGAAGCGGGGGGGCCCAGAGGAGGCACTGTCCCCCCCCCCAAATAAAATTTTGGGGGCCAAACGAGTTTTGCCCCCCCCCCATGTGCCCCCCCCCCTGAAAGTAAAAATAAAGTAAATCAATGTACAGTATTAAACAGCCAAAGATGAGCAATAAAGGCAATTTTCTTGTATAAAAATTGTCAATGTCATAACTGAAAAATGCAAAATTTTCGCCCCTAACGGGGCACTTACGAGGTCTTAAGTTAAATTATTCAATGTAGCCTCTCGTCTATCGACGAGTGTCCTCGCGAAACATACCGTTACCCTCGTTAGGAAACCTTTTCATTTCCCGCTTATTCTAATATTTTCTAGCAATATAAGGAATATTTTTCATTGACTCGAACAATGCGCAGTCACGTTGAGCTTTTATGAATACATTTCAGACTTCAAAACCGAATGGCTAAAGTGGATGTGCGCTCACTAACGCAAAATGCAATCGTCTATTGCTCGAAGAATAATAATGCACATATGCTAATAAGCGCACATCACTCGTGTGACATACATGTGTACGTTATTACGTTCATTGAGAAATGAAAATCTTACTATGATTTCTGAGCTCTAGCTCGGATCGTCCGCGCAATTATAAAATGTATATAAATAAATGTTTCTGAACGAGGATAATTGCGATGAGACAAATGTGATTTCTATTAATTTAAATATAGCGTATTACAAAAACATAACTTGATCAGGAGGGCGTGGAAGTCTGTTATACACTGTTGAAGCGCTCGCTTCGCCTTTGCTCGTACTTAGCAAAAATGAATAGTTTCATAATTATATGGTTTAATTCCGAGAAATTTGTTTTTAAATGCTCTATAAACTCCGACAGCTTATACTCTATTTTACTGAAAAGTCCATTAGACTTTACAAATATGTGTTTACATGCCTAAATCACGTCTTTTCTATGATCTAGTCAACAATTTTCCTCGCCGTGGAGGGGTATCCTTCACACCCCCGCGTCGCTTCCCGGAGGGTGGGGGTGGCATTGTGAGTATAATGTGTTGATACGTATTGCGCCGCGTTGAGACCCATATTCGAGCCCAAATTTCCGTTCAGAGCGATCTCAATTTCAGAAGTCACAGAAGAAAAGTTTTTGATTTTTTCCAGTTCAGAGACCACAACAAATTGCGTTCCGCATTCTGATTTTTCGCTCTGCGCCGCCACCGATTCGCGGGCAGCCGAGCCAGAGCATTGCCATTTCAGCACGGCGCGCTGAACGGCGCCGCCGGGAACTTTCGCGGCCCGCAGATGCAGTTCAGAGCAGGTGCATTTTTGAAGATTCTCTGATAAGTTTCTTAGCTTAGTTCCAGAGACCCCATTTTTCGCTCAGCCCGTTCCTAGGAGCCCCCGATTTTCGACTTCGAATGTGGCCACATAGTATCACTTGAAGTCGAGTGCCCCCCCCCCGGGGTCGCTTCGTTTCCTCGGAAGTATGACAACCCAATAAGGCTACAGTTTTTCCACATACATGTACTTCATCTATATCTCTTTTGAAAAACAAACTAACTACAATGATTATCCCTAATAATTTTCTGAAGGTATACCTTTAGAATATGTATTTACCATGCCTAGAATCGCGTCTTTTCTATGCGTATTTTCAAAAAGTTCCTACCGTGGGAGGGGGTATCCCCCTCCCACACCCTCCCCCCGTTCGGTCGCTACGCCCCCTCGCATGTTTCCGTCAAAGCCCCTCGTAGACCCCCTAAAATTTCTGCTCTACAACCGCGCCTGCCCACATCGTCCCCTGGCCCGCTCGGTCGCTTCGCTCCCTCGCCGAGAAACTCATACTGTCATGTGCCCCCATCAAGATTTTGCCCCACCAAAACTAAAAGTGTTCCGGCGCGCCTGGTTACCTTCGAAAGGCCGTACCAGTATTTTGAGGTGATAAGTAAGAACAGAGTCATCTGTTTCCTTTCAGGAAGGGTGTTCTTGTTTTCTAGAATTACATCTAGAATTTTTTTTAGTGGTCTCCACATAATTGTTAGGCAGTTGCCAGACATTTTGAAACATTCAACAGATATGCCCTATTAAGTGGGGTAAGTGTCCATATAAGAAGCGAAGTAATATTTTGCGAACTTTTACCCATTTAACATGAGTACCCCATTAATTGTTAACCAAGCATTATGCAATATATATTTCTGCGGAGTCAAAATTTGACTCGGAATGGCGTCAGCTGTGAGTCTACTCTATTCCGAGCTACAGTGAATCAGATTTCCGCGTTGATTTGACTCGCAATGGTGTGGCGTCAATTAATTCGAGTCAAAGTAACTCGAAATCCGAGTCACTTTAAATCGGAATGGAGTATAGACTCCCAGCTGACGCCATTCACAGTCAAATTTGACTCGGCAGAAATAAGAGTGTGTTTAGATACCAAAATCTCCAGTCGGAGAGACCGTGTCGCCGTTTAAGTCCAGTTCCCAGTCGGCGTAGGGCGGCCACTGGATGGAGCTCACGTTGGATGCGCATAGGTCCTCAGGCTGGATGATCTGAATGGCTTTTACACTCCCACTACTGCCGTTGCAATGTTTGGTAGCAATGATGACGGTAGTAACGCGTATCTGTTTAAAATAAACATATACCAAAACTCTGAACTAAAATCTCCATCAATCTCCAGTTGTTCATGCTCAAGGCATCAAACTGTATGTAAATAAACACATTTGGCTAGTTAGTTGTTTGTAAACATTGATCAAATTTATTCTATTCATAATTTTAAACATAAATTAATATTCTTTAATAGGTTTCTTATCATGCATGTTATTTCTTTGTGAAACGCATAGGGAAACTAAACCTGTCTGTTATTCACTGGAAAGAATGTAGAGGAATTAGTAGTAGTAGTAGTAGTAGTAGTATAGTAGTAGTAGTAGAAGTAGTAGTAGTAGTAGTAGTAGTAGTAGTAGTAGTAGTAATCACAGGCGTACGCAGGATTTTTTCAAGGAGGGTGTTCATCTGCGGCCAAATCCTAGGTCTGCGCTAACCGCCGAAAACTCGCTCGTGGGGGGGGGGGGTAGGGGTAGCGACTACAAATTTTTGGTCGAAAACTCGCTTAGCGGGGGGGGGTAGCGATTTGTCGTTCCAAATCCCAGGTCCAAATTTTTTTTCCAGTTACGCCTCTGCGGGAGGGGGGGGAGGTCAAAAATAAAATTGCACGGCTACATTTTCCCGCCATCTAATGAAAAATCACCCTTTATTATGTGTTCGACTCATTTCGAACACCCCCCTTTTGACAAAATGCAGGTATTTTTCCGGAAAAAGGGGTTGTTTTGAGAGTTAACACCCCCGTTTGCAAAAGGGGGTGTTTGAACACCCCAAACACCCCCTGCGTACGCCTGTGGTAATAGTAGTAGTAATAGTAGAAGTAGTAGTAGTAGTAGTAGTAGTAGCAGTAGTAGTACGTAGTAGTAGTAGTAGTAGTAGTAGTAGTAGTAGCAGCAGTAGTAGTACGAGTAGTGGTAGTAGTAGTAGTAGTAGTAGTAGCAGTAATAGTAGTAGTAGTAGTAGTAGTAGTAGTAGTAGTAGTAGTAGTAGCAGTAATAGTAGTAGTAGTAGTGGTAGTAGTAGTAGTAGTAGTAGTAGCAGTAATAGTAGTAGTAGTAGTGGTAGTAGTAGTAGTAGTAGTAGTAGTAGTAGTAGTAGTAGTAGTAGATGTAGTGGTAGTAGAAGTAGTAGTAGTAGTATCGTTATATTTATTTATTTATTCATTTATTTATTTATTTATTCATCCATTCATTTTTAGTGAATACTTATTTTTTGTTACTATCTACTGATTTTTTTCTACATTTATTTTGCTTGTGTGTAACTTAATGCATTTTTTTTTTTATAATGACAACATTTCTGATTCTGTGCCCAAAGGGCGATCGATACTTTAAGTCAATCAACCTTGCGGAGTATACGTTCTACTTTACCGATTAAAATAATGTACATTTAAATTTTAGCACTTACGGTGATGACAAGGACGATACAAATAACCTGTTCAATTTTATACACGGGTACATTATCATAATTGATATAAAATAATAATAGTCACTGAAAGCCACGAAAACCACTACCGCGTGACACTTCACTCAATTATTACAATGTACTTTTGTAGCCCGATAACATTTCGGTGAATAATATATGCAAATACCTATTGAAGTTTTTTTATCGCCCTATGGTCTTTCTTATTTTCGTTGTGTTGTACAAATTACAATTTTGTTTCTTTGTAACCGCAAAACCACATTTACGGGTATTTTGAAAGTGGATAATTGGAATTTTATACCCCACTCGGTAATCACACCTGTTGGTTTGAAAGTGGGGATATGAGGTAATATGGAGAGATGTGGGCATTACATTTCCTCCGATCATTTTTCCTCTTTTCCATACTCTAAACCTAATTCCAACCCTAGCCCTAACCCTGCCTCTAACCTTAACCCTACTCTGAACTGGAAACCTAATGGCAACCCTATCACTTGGTCTTCCGAGATAATACAAAGAATTAGGGTTACCATTTGGTTTCCAGTTCAGAATAGGATTATTATATTCTTTTCACCAGAGCAACTGTCGCTGGAGTACATGTTGGGTCACCGAATTAGGGATCAACCCACATCACAATCACAATCACAATCACATTCGTAGCATCCGTCAGACACAGGAAAGACGTCCGTCCGAGTCACATCCGGGTCATTTTCATTATTGTAAATTATCCGTAATTCGTCTTTTTTTTTGTGATAATCCATTTGTCTTTGTTTTATATGTTTTATTCTTTTAGCTGTATATATATATATCCTATTATTTGTGTTGTGAATATTTTTTTAGGAATGTGGCAAATTAAGTTGAAACATTTAGAAACGGGTTACGTTCAACCCAGTCACATTCTACCAAACTCCGGGTTATTTCTGACCCGTCTCTGGATGTGACGCTAACGGACCTATTTTTCCCCATTGATCGAGTGTGTAAACAGGTTGTTTGAACGTAGTACATGCAGTTTTCAGTAATTGGGAGCATGGAAGGTATGATCAATGATTTGGGCATAATTAATTTAACATCGGAAAAGTTATAAGATAAAAAAAGATATTAATACATCTACCGCACAACAGATCCCCATTGCAGGAACATTTAATCAAAATGGAAAATAGCGGTATAAAATCCTATGTATTATTATATTTTTATTATTATTATTATTATTATCATCATCATCATCATCATCATCATCATCATCATCATCACCATTATTATTATTATTATTGTTGTTGTTGTTATTATCATCATCATCATCATTATAATTATTATTATTGTTACCATCATCATCATCATTATTATTATAATTATTACTATTATTATTGACAAGGATGTTGACAATCGCCTTGCGAAAGCCAATAGTTCCTTTTGTCGCCTGCAGAAACGTGTATGGAAGAATCATTCACTACGCCTATCCACAAAGATCCTCGTGTACAGAGCTGTTGTGGTCACGATTCTTCTGTATGGATCAGAAGCCTGGGTCTGCAGTACCGAAGGCAAGTGAAACTTCTGGAGCGCTACCATCAGCGTTGTCTCCGCTCCATATTGCACATCAAAAGGCAAGACCGCAAGACAAACAATGAAGTCTTGGAGCAGGCCAATATCTCCAGTATTGAAGCTATGCTACTCTCAAGACAACTTCGCTGGGCAGGCCATCTTACACGTATGGAGGACAGACGTTTACCTAAGGCTGTGTTTTAAGGAGAGCTGCGCCTAGGCAAACGCAATATAGGAGCCCCAAGGAAACGCTTTAAGGCCCAACTGAGGCGCCAGTTAAGTGTCGCTGGTATCCACGAGGAAGACAGGGCGCATATTGCTAGGAACAGGAATAGCTGGAGGGCAACATGGAAGCATGGCGCTAAGAGCTTTGAGGAAGAGCGAAGAGCAGCTTTGGAGGAGAAGCGCAGGCAGAGAAAGGCTCCAGCTGCGCAAAACCCCCCTATCCATGGTTTTCCCTGCCAAAATTGTTAGAGTCTGTCGCTCGAGGATTGGCCTGTTTAATCATTTAAAATCATGCAACTGAAAAAAGTATAATCCCTTTAATCCTTGGACCCGAGGTATAAGCCATCATCATCATTATTATTAATCATTATCATCATCATCATCATCATCATCATCATCATCATCATTATTATTATTATTATTATTATTATTATCATTTATTGATATCATATCACTCTGTCGTTTTAACATGTATGTCACTAGGTGCTAATGATACCATGGAAGACATAATTTTAATCTTTATACTTGAATATTTTCTGTCATCGTAAAAGCACCCTTGATCTTTTTATTTGCATCAGTCTATAACATCAGTTTGTACTTTAATCAAGATTTTATTATATTCTGATAATTGCTGTTCACTTTGTCAATCAACTTAATGAGCAAATGGAATATCTTTAACTAGGTGCTAATGCATGTGACATTTACAGTTGTCACGCTTACCGGTTATATTAATACACTTCGGTACGGGGACTATTTTTGTATTCAGCTCGACCCCTATGAATTTGTTCTCCTAAAACGATTATATTGATTTGTTCCTTTGGCGCTTCTGTAACATATAATTTCTTTAGTGTTTCAAGTTTTAGGTGTGTTTTTCACAATTTACAGAGAAAGTTTATTCTAGAAATATACAGTAAATAATGATCTCAACCGTACAAAATGGCTATCGGCAGGTAAACAAGCTAATATCTTAATTTGCTTTCTCAATCACAATATAATCAATCTATAAACAATTTATATTGCCTGTTTACTAAAAGAGTCTTACTTTTCTTCCTTTTTTCTATATAAATTTGTTTTTCTGTTTCTTTTTCAATTTTCTGTCTTTCTTAATTTCCTTTGTTTCTCTTTCTTTCTTTCTCCCCCTTCTTCCTTCCTTTCTTTCCTTCCTTCTTTCCCTTTTTCTTTTTTTCTTTCTTTCTTCCTTCCTTTCTGTCTTTTTTTTTCTGCCTCTCTCGTCTTTTGGGTGATTGTAATCCTGTTAATATGATACTCGGTAAATTGTCACAGTTAAAGAAGCGATATAATTTCAAACGAGTACAATGAGGGTATGAATTTCTCATCAATTCCATGGTTGCTCTAAATGTAATTACTCTAGTGAATTCTTACAAGTAAATTAGAGATTTACGCTCAACTGCGATCGAATCTAATTAGCTGGATGTAAAGATTTTCATAGATACAGCTCTAATGTCCTAGCAATCATCCATTTAAATTGCCAGCCTACAATTAAACAAGAACTGTGTTTACTCTACAATATTACCTGATCAGAGGAAACACAAAACAACATTAGAATGGAGTATTTGTTCAAAAGGCATGGAGTCTTACAAATTTATCTCCCTTCTGCAAGAAAACGTCCGCCTTTGTCTGCCAAAATCCGTCGGATTCTTGTTCAGAAGTAGATCTGATGTAAAGAGCTTGGCCGCCCTGAAATGGAAAATAGAAAAAAAACATTAATTAACATTTATTTATACCAAATGCCATGCAGTTGATAGCAATAAATTCAAATGAAAAGCAAATAAACACTTATATCAGCTGCTTGTATTATTTTTTGCTCAAGTGAATAAAAAAATTGTGCTCGTGTTATTTTTTGCTCAAGTGAATAGAAATTTTATATATTTGGTAGTGGTACTCTTAAACTGCCATTCCACAATTTTACACATCAACCTAGGCGCGTATGCAGGAATTTTCAAGAGGGGGGGGGGTAATCCCGGCCAAAATCCCAGGTCCACAATTTTTCACGGTCAGCCCAGCAGCCGAAAAGTCGCTTAGTGGGGTTAGCGGCATCGGTCAGCTCATCGTTTATTCTGCCTCTTACGCAGATTTAAAACACCCCCTGTTCCAAAAAAGGAGGTATTTTCAGGGAAAAGGGTTTGTTTGCAAAAAGGGGTGTTTGAATATCCGAAAACATCCCCTGGATAAGCATATGCATCAACATACTTTTGCTACTGCTTATAATCATAATCATAAATCTTTGTATTACAGAACAACAACAACTACTACTTCTTTCTCTTCTTCTTCTTCTTCTTCTTTTTTCTTCTTCTTCTTCTTCTTCTTCTTCTTCTTCTTCTTCTTCTTCTTCTTCTTCTTCTTCTTCTTCTTCTTCTTCTTCTTCTTCTACCACCACTATACTGTTATTACTACTACCATTGTCATACATTTTTTCTACTGCAGCTACTAGTAATGATACTTCCATATCTACTACTGATATTTCTTCAAAGTACTACTACTACTGCTACTACTATTACTTCTATTTTGCTACTTCTACTACCACTACTACACTACCACTACCACCACGCTTATTCTCATTCTTCTTCTTCTTCTTCTTCTTCTTCTTCTTCTTCTTCTTCTTCTTCTTCTTCTTCTTCTTCTCCTCCTCCTCCTCCTCCTCCTCCTTCTTTTTCTTCTTCCAACACTACACTGTTATTACTACTACCATTGCCATACATTTTTTCTACTGCAGTTACTAGTCATAAAACTTCTACATCTACTACTGATGTTTCTTCAAAGTACTACTACTACGTCTACTTCTACTTCTACTACTACTACTACTACTACTATTACTACTTCTACTATGCTACTACTACTACTACTTCCACTACTACTACCACTACTACACTACTACTACCACCACGCATACTATGCTACAATGCTTATACTGCGCGACACCAATGTTAAACAGATCGGAAAAGTTGTCAAACCAGTTGGCAAAGTACGAAATTAGACATTGACATCATTCTCAAGACGAATCATAATTGACATGATTTTATCATTGAATGAAAGCAGTTTCAAAATGAACGGGAAACCTTTACTAAAGCTTACCTCCTGATTTAAGACACAAGTTGGCATAAAGTCGCAACAACAAGGCGGGCTGAGAAGGGCCGTTATATTACATTCTGTATGAAGAAAGCGATTAATAATAAGTATGCTTAGTGTATGTTATTGTTTCATATAAACATCATACGGTTATATTAAGTCTTACAGAGCCGGAAAAATTACAGCACGTTAAGAGTCAATGAATGAAAGGATTGCAGAGAGCATTTACGATGCATAGCAGGATTGGTTTTCATTTCTAATGATCAAATTAATGATAAATTCGATCAAATGCTTGATATTTTATATCCAAGGACTGTGGGTCACTCTTTTTTCAGAGTCATTTGATTTAATTCATCATTAATTTGATAAAACAGAGATGGACAGCAAACCTGCTCTTCATCTTATGGCTATTTTTGATAAGAGATATTGTAGAACTCGTATGTCTGGGCTGTATAATAATATTCGAATGAAAGAAATAAGCAGTCAAGAAAAGTTTTGTTAAAAAGTTTTGAAAATTAGCCTATCACTGTCAAGATACCTATGATCACCGACATAATAAATGTTAACCAGATGGTTTATTCCAACACTACATTCTATATAGGGAAAATGCATACGGTAAAGCCGGTCACTCATACATACTGTAGATTTTCAAAGCATCAACCCGTTGGAGACTAAGTACGAATACGAGTTAACTCGTGTTGGGGTCTATGGACAATGTGTGTTATAGTGAAATCAAGTCGTCTCTAACGGGTTAAATGATGATTCGGAGGGCAATTTTTGACGCCTTCATTTGTACACAAGATAAGTTCAAATTCAAATTTATTCAACCATAAAAATCAAATACATACAATCAAATACATATTACACAGCTTGATGAATTAAAACAACTATGGTTAGGCAATCCTTCAAAGCAAAGCTTGAATTAGGGGCCTTTACGTATAAAATAACAATGACTTAAAAATAGTATATTACACGGAAACTAATGAAACAACATACACACACACACACACACAAACAAACAGATGTAAGCTTACATGTACATTGTAATTTCGTCGGTATCATTAAAGACACTATATAACAGTGTGGAAGCCTTATTTAAAAAGTTGTCAAACCTTGCTTTCTGACTTATTGTCTTTTGTTTGGATGGACAAATAAACACCTTAGAACACAAAAGTTTGAATTTATGCTGTCACTGGTACAATTATGTGCAGATTCAAATTGGCCACATTAATTCCTATACGGGCGAGTAGGGAAATTCTGCAACACAGCAGTCTATGGAATAAGCTGGAATGGTCTTTCAATGATTTTTACTTTTTTAAAGCACTTACTGATCGTTTTAAACTGCATTTTTTCAGGCTTCAATTTTAGACCATGCTCAGAGGTACACTGGGAGCAGGGGCAATCATGCAGCTCAGCATTTTTAAACTCGGAAACATGTTATACAGTGTAATATTAATTAGCTGAACATTAAATCATAAGGTTGGAGTACTAAACAAAATAACTTGAAAGAAATTAAATTCCGTCTGCTCAAACATTATTGCACAAACCATTAATTAAAAGTTGTTTACACAGTCGTTTAAAACGAGATAACGTGGAACTTTTCTTTACATCATTACTTAATTTGTTCCATTTCGTAGTACCAACTGAATAAAATGAGTTACTGGCTGTTGTAGTACGAGCAATGTGTAAATGGAGGTTTTTACATTGGCGAGTAAAATGAGAATGTATATCAGTATTTTGCGAAAATTTGATATTTGGAATAGACGGTAGGAGATTATTTTGAGATTTATACATAAATATAAATGTATGCAATCGTATTATAAGTGACTTTGATAAAATGAGACGCCAAGTAAAAATCCAGGAGCTGTAAATATTCGTTGTCACATTAAATTACCAAAATGCTCAATGTTTGCAAGAATCCCCTCCTCCAGATTTCGCCATACATTTATGTGTCAATCGTAAATACAC
>JZLH01S0608874.1:41758-59217 GCA_001188425.1 Eucidaris tribuloides | reverse complement strand
GTATTCTTCAAAAAGTTCCTGCGCGGAGCGGATGTATCCTTCCCCACACCCTCAACCGCTCAATTGATCGCTCCCTCGCAAGTATGGACTACCCAATTCCATAATCTTGCACTAAAATATACCAGTGAAATATGTATTTAGTATGCCTGGCAACACGTCTTTTCTATGCCTACATTCAAAAAGTTCCGTGGCAGGGCGGTATCACCTCCCTCGCCCAACGACATGCTACTTAATTTACAGTTTTCATATAATTTTTTTTCCCCTTTTTGTATATCTCTTTGAAAACCTGTCTACAAATTCCTAATAATCATTTATTAAAGTATACGTTTAAAATATGATATTCACCACGCATGGAATCACGTTTTTTTGTGTCGTAATTTTCAAAAAGTTTCCTGCCGTGGAGGGGGTATCCAACTCCACGGCCACGGCCATGGCCACCCTCCCTCTTCAAAATCGGTCTAAGCTGACGCCCCTGGCTATGAAACTTATTAGGGGACTCTTTACCTCTTGAATCCCAGGACAAGACTTATCATTAATGTTTATAAAAATGAAGCTGCTATAGTGCAAGTGCCCCTTACTAATTTGCCGAAATAAAGCAGCTTTATAATTATTAATTGACTTGTCCATTTTACCAAAAAAAATGTGTCATTCAGAGTGTTAAACATAGGCTCTAGAACCCCCGCCGTTTGCCCCGGGACCCTACCAGGGGCCCTACGGCGGGCCCCTGGACCCCACCACAAGATAAGCAAATTCTAGGCGGCGTAGGCTAGGTTTGGGCACGGGAGGGCACAACTTGGGGAGGTGGAACTAAATTGACAGGGGAGGTGCCACATCTTAGGGAAGGTGGAAACTACAAGTTTGGAGTAAATCAGGCGTTGAAAGCAGAAAAAGTGGTGCAAATTTCGTTTTCTTGCCATAGGGCGGAACATCCTATGGCTCTTGCGGGGGAGGGCCGGGGGTGCACCCCCACAGCCTACGCCTGATATTCCCAGCGTGCCCGCATAATTATGCTGAGTCCCCCCCCCCCCCACATTTGAAAATGGAATTTGCTCCCCTGGCTACCAGGGTGCCGTCCATCTCCCATGTTTTGGATTGAGGGGGGGCGAAACAAAGCGAAAATTGTCCGAATTATTCGGCGGTTCTACGGCGCGCCAAATTGCTAATACAGAGTTTTTTTTTCCGCGCAAAGCGCCGCCATAAACATTGACAAATTTGTTATGCTTTTTAAACCATATATTCGGCAATTGAATTTTTCCAGTTGGTCTAACATTATTGCGCGGCGTGCGGGAGGGGCGAAATACGATATGTTTCGTCCCCAATATTTTCATTGGAGGGCGAAATCGCCCCCCCCCCCCCCGAGCAACGCGTTTGCCTGCCAAATTTGACACTGCAGAAATGCCTCTAATTTTGGTATAGACGGGAGTGTTTTTAATTATTTGTTGACTGCATGCCATTACATAAAAAAGAAAAAAAATGCTGTCGGCAGCAGCGTCAAAAATAGCGTTCCTTAAACGGTAGAATTCCGTCAGCTTCACCGGGCGCTCCGCCCCCTGACCCCCGCCGGGGCTTTGCCCCCGCGGACCCACCAGGCCCTAACGCGGGCCCCTGGACCCCACCCCAAATGAACGAGATATTCTCGGCTTCCAGAAATTTGTGATCCCCCCCCCCCCACGTTTCAAAACGGATTTTGCGCCCATGAGTGGAACTGTTCATGGGCAGACGGAGCGAGCTGTTACTTACAGGCCTACAGCTTCATTTGTCCTGTCGTTTTGGAGTCAGTCAAAGCCAACAAACATGAAGTCCGCGCAAGTTTAGAGCCAAACAATAAAGAACTAAACGTTAACGTATAACGGACAGAAACCATTCACCGCGGCGATCGATACATATTTTTTCGCGACGGCTATGAATACAAAAAATCGCCGATAAATCGCCGATATATCGGGAAAATTGACGACAAAATTATTGCAGTCAAATGTGTTCTTTTTAAGATACAAAATTTAGAAAGGTTTGCGTAATCGGAGAGCTTAAAAAAAATACCTATTTCTATTTCTTATTTCCATTTGTATCAACTTGCTGGTTATATGTTATTAACAGGATGTTAATATTTGCCAAGTACAACCGGAAGCTACGAACGAAGGCATCAGAATATGAAGGATTTTAAGGGTGCCAGGCACCCCGGCCAGCTTTCTAGTGCGTACCCGGAGTTTACTCGTCCTGTAGGCATATTGCGCAACAGAAACCGTCACTGCCGTAAATCGACTGCTCAACGCACGTACGCGCTACCCTCGCGTATGGATTCAGCCCAGAGGGGTTTATAGGGATTCAGCTTGTCGACCGTCGTTTTGATAAAACTTAACGTTCGCGCGGCGCGCTTGTTTTTCACTTGTTTTCCTACAACGACAGTTGCCACTTCGAGATTTCTTCCCTACGCTTGAATAGCAACATTTTCTACAAATACGACACCTGCGTTTTGAAGCTTTAGAGCCCGCTTATTGTGTTAAGATTTGAAATTTATGTTTGAGGATGCTGCGTTCTACATGGAAGCGCGAGAGTAGATACTTGCGCTTCTCTATCTGTGCTTTGAATCACACAGCTTAACTCATAACAACTGGCAATGCAGCAGTTGAAAGGACAGATAAAATCTTTAATCGCGTTTTACTCGAAAAGTGATTTCGCGCCCATCTTCGGGCCCCGGGGGGGTGGCCGCGTCGCTCTCCACGCGCCTGCTACGCACCCGCGTCCAGCAAAAAGCGTCGTAAAAGCCGGTCCCTTTTCCAGCCTTCGGCCGTCGTCGACGTTTTTGGAAAAAGGTGTAGCTTTTCAGCAACGCACTTCACTGGCAATCGCACTTAGGGTTAGCCTTTTCTCACATGTCACGCCATTTAGGGATACTAATTTGGCTTATGTAGATTACGCCACATTTTAAGGGGTGCAAATTTTTTGTGGATCTCAATAACATTCTCTAACAATGAACATTTGGTAATTAGGAGAATTATTTATGAATTGTTAAAGTGAACCTCTTCGGGCAATCTGCGCCAATGCCTACAATATGTTTTAGCATGAGAAAGAACACTTGGTGGGTCCGGTATCAATTAGTGATTTCACTGTTTACGCCACTTAGGGTATCAAAATTAGTGGATTCCCTGTTCACGCCATCTTAGCGGTATCAGAATAGTAGGATGTCCTGGGAGTCACGCACTTAGGGTAGCTTTTCTGATGTTTACGCCCATTTAGGGTTGAATTTGGTTATATAGGTTTCGCCGTTTAGGGTGCATTTCCGAGGTTGTTGGACACGGGTGGGAGACAGGCCGTGTGGAGAGCGACCCCCACCCCCCGGGATCTTCGGTCGCGCGTGCCACTTCGTGAATTCAGCGACGAATTGAAACATCACAATTTGTCACTTTAAACAATTTCCAGTAAGTTTGATGTTGTTTTCTGATGTCTGGGGTGACAAAAGAATACTTAATAGTCTAATATTGGCGAAAAAAGGTTGCCTGATCGACAAAAGCTATTCTTGGACTTTAAAGGCAGTGGATCTCTTTTGCATGCCTAAAAATTAACATTGTGTAAATACAATGACCTTTAGAAGAAAATGCCATCAGGAAACCTTTAGCAAAATGTAAGAGCTAGAAACTCAGTTTTAGTGGAATTATAGTGACCGTTATACTCAGATTTGAATTTTTTCTCGCGAGAAAAAAATTCCTACCATAGAACGTACACTAAATGGCTATTGTTTTTTTTTGCATTTTTGAAATTCTAGGCAATCAGTGACCACCAGATTTCACAGATATGCCCTTCATCAATAGCCTAAGGACATGGGTTATCTTTTCCTGGTCTGCGGGGATGTTTGCAAATGAGATCCACTGCCTTTAATGCCCAATTAATTGTTACGTAATCTTTGTGGAAAGATGTTCAAATACATGCAAGCAAATTTCTTGCACATTAAATGGCGCGCAAGTTCAAAACCGTGGTGTTGAACACACAAGGGTGTTGCCCCAAAAGAGAATTAGTTCTGGTTATGAATTTCAACCCTCTATACTTTCAATCTATTTCCACAATGAATGAACGTCTACGACAAATATACAATTTTAACACCAAAATGTATCCAATATCTGGGCCCGGGTGTTGTAGCTAGCTATTGTTATTGGGGCAGCCTAGCCAAAACGAACAGACACCACAGATGCTCACAAGTCATGCACGTGTACACGTGCAGGGGCCGATGACCCTCTACGTACGCACAACTCATGCATACATGATGACACAAACAATTTGCCACTTTCCAACCAAAACCGATTAATTGCACATCGTCATCATCATCGTAATCAGTCTTCGGTAGTGAGGGCGCTGTTGACGATGTCGGACGTGCCGTTGCTGACCTCCTGATACCAATTTTTTTATATCCAAAAACATCTACCTGAATTCTGAAAACATCGAGTTACCGCAAGTATCAAGTGTTACCTAAGATTGTAGTGCTTAGTATGGCTTGAGTAGGGGGCCAAAAATGTAACCCTTTTTATCACATTTGATGACTTGTTTTTCTGTGCACGAGCATCGCAACAATCCAATATGGAGGATGCCATAGGTACCAACGATGAAGCGAGTTCGAGTGAACCTGAAAGTGAGACGAGCTCTGAAAAACGTACGCCACTGAAGTACATGTTCGTCAAACAAGGATCTGATTCAAACAGATACTCAAGTAACTTTAGTGCAAGTCAAGATATGGGCACCAAAATATCGAGTGACAGTGAAAAATGTGGTACATGTGACAAAATGGTGGTTGACAACTCAACCGTAGTACAGTGTGATATATGTGAAACCTATTACCACCAAACATGTGGAGGCCTTACTGACGAACTGTTTGTGATCATTTCTAAATATGGCACGCAAGGATCTAGTGATATTCCATGGCACTGTAAAATATGTAGAAAATATGCAAAGGCCATGATAGGAGAGATGATTGATCTGAGAAGAAGGCAAGATAAGCTAGAAAATGAAATGAGAACTATGAAAAATCAAATTTCCAATCTAGATAAAACAAGAATTGAGTCTGGTGTGGACAGTAACGAGCTGAACAAGTGTGTAAGAGAAGCCATCGAACAGGACAAAAGACAATTGAATCTGGTTGTCAGTAATCTACCTGAAGCCACACCTAGTAGCACACAGAGAGTTGTTCAGAAAGCAGTAAGAGACCTGTTTCAGAGCAAGTTACAAGTCGGACCTGGTGAAGTGGTCAGTGTAGACAAGATACCGACAAAGAAAGGTAACTTGGTTAAAGTTCAACTAAAGACCAAAGCTGCCAAACGAAAAATTCTCAGCAATGCGCCAAAGTTACATGGAGATCCCATATACAAGAAAGTCTACATACGACCCGACATGACGTATCAGCAGAGGCTAGCAGACAGTGAACTACGTAATGAACTAAAAACTAGAAGGAAAAAAGGTGAAAAAACCCCTTAAAAATAGCGAGGGGGGAAATCGTGACATTCGATCCCAACTCGCAAGTGAACGAAGCCAGTTCGTAGATTATGTGGAACAGAGCACTGTAAATAGAGTGAGCACCGAAAGCACATTTATGAGTTATGAAGCTAGTCAAAAAGTTCAGGAGAAAAGACATCCCTGTGCAGACAAATCTTCAACATTTTATGATGGTTTTCAGAAAGAAGCTATTGTGGAAAGACAACAAATATCATCTGAATTAAGTCAAGAAGCCCAGGTGAAAAATCATCCCTGTGCAGACAAGAACTCGAAACTCTTTGTGAGAAATCAGGAAAAAGTTATTGAGGAAAGACACCCAATAGCATCTGAATTTATCCAAGGAATTTCATCACATGCAAGTAGTTATGGTGATAAAGATGATACTGGGAAACCATCGAGAAGTAACGACAGGTTATCACCCAGATATGGAGAGTGTAAGCATCCAAAACAGACGCATCTGAAATGCTTCTTTACCAATGCAAGAAGTATTGTTAACAAATTTGACGAACTGGAATGTAGAGTTCAAAGTGATAAACCAGATCTGATAGGTATTGTTGAAACTTGGTTGGACAACGAAATTAGCGATGCTGAAGTACAGATACCCGGCTACAAAATCTTTAGAGCAGACAGGAAAAGTGAAACGGTAAGATGTGGAGGAGCTGCGCTCTATATAAAGGACAACATTGATGTGATACAAAGAGAAGACTTTGAATTCCGTGAATCGGTCTGGGTAGAGTTATGCAACATTGAGACGAAGACAAGCCAACGCATGACAAATTCAACCACTTGCAACAAATCGAAGTTAGATAGTAAGTCAACGATGAATAATGCCAATAGTGGCAATAGCCAAACTACGATGGATAACGGCGATACCGATAACAACACAAATACAACCAGTGACAGACTATTGATAGGTGTGGTATATAAAACTCCGACTGTACCAGATGAAGACTCAGTGAAAATGTACCGTGATCTTGAAAAAGCTGGTAAACAAGAAACTGTTGTGATGGGAGATTTTAACTTTAGAGAAATAAACTGGGAATTACTCCAGTCATCATCAAAGGAAGGAGAACAATTTCTTGAAACAGTGCAAGAAAATGTATGGACTCAACATGTCATGGAACCAACTAGAGGCGACTCGATACTGGATCTGGTACTATCGTCGGAGCCTGACATGATTGAAGATCTGCAAGTTGTTGACAAGTTAGGCAACAGTGACCACAGAATTATAGAATACAACACGATATGCAGTGTGCAACTCGAGACAACGTCGTACATCAGAAATTACAACAGGGGCGATTATAGTGCTATCAAGGACAGTTTGAATAGTAAAGACTGGGATGAAGAATTTGGTGGTTGTAACGTACAACAAGCATGGACTAAATTACACGATGAACATCCTCGTTGACAAATATGTTCCAATGAAAAGGAAGACAAGTCGGACTAAAGCCAAATGGATGACTCGTGCTACCATGAAAGCAATTCGAAAAAAAGAGAAAAGCATGGACGAAGTACAAAGTATCGAGGAGTGAAGCTGACCACCAGTTCTACAAGTCATGTGAGAGAGCTGCAAAGAAGAAGATACGCGAAGCAAAATTCAACTTTGAAAACAAAATCGCGAATGACATCAAGCATAACCCAAAGAGCTTTTATTCATACACAAGGTCCAAGTGAAAAGTTAAAGATGCTGTGGGACCACTGAAACGTGAGAACGGTGACATTATACCACCGGGGAAAGAGACAGCTGAACAACTGAATAAGTTCTTTACTTCAGTATTCACAGAAGAGGAAGACGATTCACCACCTGCGAAAAACGTCTTTCAACATGACGATGATTTAAAGCTCACAGATATCATTGTAACCCCAGGAGAAGTAGAAAAATACTTGCTACAACTAGACCCTTCTAAAGCGGCTGATCCAGACGACATACCGCCAAGACTGTTGAGAGAATTAGCTAAAGAACTTTCTACACCCCTGACTCTGATATTTAATTCATCTCTCGAGGAAAGCTGCGTTCCAGATATATGGAGAACCGAAATTGTAACCCCGATTTTTAAGAAGGGAGACAGATCACAGGTTGGAAATTACCGCCCAATCAGCTTAACATCGGTAGTTTGCAAAACTCTAGAAAAAATTATCCGTGATCGTATTACAGATCATCTTGAGAAATATCAACTTATCAAAGACACCCAGCATGGATTTTTGAAAGGAAAATCATGTGCAACCAACCTGATTCTGCATATGGACATGTTAACTAAATACGCAGCCCAAAACTTGCCAGTTGACATCATCTATCTCGACTTAGCAAAGGCCTTCGACAAAGTCCCCCACAGAAGACTAATTGAGAAACTGAAGGCACATGGAATTGATGGAAAAGTACTGAAGTGGATCAAAGCCTGGTTAGCAAACAGATCACAAAGAGTTGTCGTTCAGGGAGCCAAGTCTGATGAAAGTGCAGTACAAAGTTCAGTTGTTCAAGGATCTGTTCTGGACCCCCTGTGTTTCTTGGTCTTCATGAATGACCTGGAGGACGGAATAAGATGTACAGTTAGTAAGTTTGCAGACGACACCAAGCTTTCAAACACAGTTGTAACAGAACAAGATATACAATAACTACAAGAAGACCTGAATAAATTAACAGAGTGGTCGAATACTTGGAAAATGACCTTCAATGTCAGCAAGTGTACTGTAATGCATACTGGTCACAACAATCCCAAACACGAATACCAAATGAATGGAAAAACACTTGACAGCACATCAGAGGAAAAAGATCTGGGTGTATGGATAAAAGATGACCTGAAAGTAGCCAAACAGTGTGCAAAAGCAACCAAGAAAGCAAATCAAGCACTTGGAGTGGTAAAACGTACCTTCAGGTATAGAAATCCGGAAATAATCACCCAGCTCTACAAGTCACAAATCAGGCCTCATCTCGACTACTGCATCCAAGTATGGAGACCCCACCTTAAAAAGGACATCAAGCTGTTAGGAGGAGTACAGGGAAGATCGACTAAACTTATCTCAAATCTCAGACACCTGCCTTATGAGGAAAGATTAAAGAAACTTTCCATCTCAGCACACGAGAAAACAGACACAGGAGAGCAGATTTAATTCAAGTGTACAAAATCTTCAATAACATCGACAAAATCAACCCAACTGATATCTTCCAGCTTGCCACACACCAGAGTACTAGAGGACATTCAAGTAAAATCCAAAAAGCAGCACATGCGAGTCGACGCCAGAAAATACACTTTTAGCCAAAGGGTCATCCAGGATTGGAATAGTCTAACTCCATCTGCAGTCAACGCCACGACACTCAACAGCTTTAAATCAGAAATACAGTCTTATTTGGGTTACTGAGGGCGAATAGCCCCCTCACCCTAGCCGCACTACTTTTCTTTTTGGTACACTACCAAGATGGACTGTGCGGCGCATCAGTAAGTTCAGTAAGTTCAATCCTCCTCATCATCATCACCGTCGTAGTCATCATTATCATCGTCATCATATCGATATATCGTCATTATCATCTTCATTATCATTATCATCGCCATCATCGTTATCATTATCCCCGTCATTATCATCATTAACATCGGCATTATCAATATTAAAATCATCAGCATCATCATTATCATCACGCATCATCATCATTATCATCATCATTGATCTTTATCACTACTACTGCCTCTTACCCCATTACACAGACCGCCACAGTCCGAATATTCGGACGAGTATTGGAGATTTGGGCCGAAATGTGCCGAAAATGTAAATGTAACAGTCTCAATTAGACCCGTGTCATGTAATACAGGCAGAGTATACTTACTGGCAGTCATAGAGCACCTCCAGATACTTGAAAGTACCGACGCAAGGGTCGCCAAACACCGTATTAGTGGCCGACACAGTACACGACTGTTGTCCCTGGCAGGCGTTGCGCACGATGGTGACGCTGTTGGCGGCACGGCAGTCGGTCGTTTGGATACTGCTGTGAGGACAGACGGCAGGCCCCTCCAGTCGTCCGTAGTTCACTACACGGATGGCGATGGTTTGTCCACATGGGCAGGAAATCGTCAAATCGCGATGCTCGCAGACGCGGGCCCTGCAGAAGTAGGAAACTTCGAGGTATTTGTAGGTGCCGACGCACGGATCCCCAAAGACCGAGTTACTGGCACTGACGGAGCACGATTGTTGCCCATTGCAAGCATTGCTCACGACGCTCGTTGCAGTGGATGAGGAGCAGTCCACGATGTAACTGCTGGGACAGATGTCACGTTCATATCGACGGCCATAAAAGGCGCTGTCGATAACGATGGATTCCCCCGACGGACACTGGGGCTCCACTGCGCTACCTTCACAGTGACGCACCACTGTAAAGACATTACATAGACCGAGGCATGTCAGAAGCAACTTCACATGCTTTGAATTCACAGGGTCGTCACGAGACCATTTAGAATGGTTGGGGGGGGGGGCGATTATGGTAAAATCTAAAAAGGGGCGAAATCCTTGAACATTTTTGCCTGCCCCCATAAGAAAAAAAATCACAGCCAAACAGCATCCGATAATTAACGGGGCAGGGGCGTGGATCCGTATTTCGGATGGGGAGGGGGGCAAAAGTGACAAAAAGGTTAAAAAAAAAATCGGCGCGCTCCACGCACCAAATTGCAATACAAAATTTTGCGCGCCGAAATTTGACAATTTTATTTATTTGATGGTATTTTTATGGTATCTTTTATCAATGTTTTTTAGTACTTTTCCAGTTCTTTTCAAACATATCCTTGAATAGCATATTATGAATTTTTCAAGTTTTCAAAATTATTGGGGGGCAAATCGATATGTTTCCCCCCCCCCCCAATATTTTCATTGGTGCCGACTACGACGAAAGACATTTTACTTGCCAAAATAACACTTTTTCCCAGCCAAAGTCAAACTTCAAACTGCAAGCTGGTGGGAGGGTGGGGGGGGGGGCAGGAGGGCCGGTGGGCCGACGGCGACGAAGTCTGCTGAAACATTTGTAATCGGCCAAATAGCACGAACAATAGGTGGTGGGCAATCATTTTCGAATAACAGTAAAATGGTCAATTTGCCGAATGCCAAAAATGAATAAGCCGACTGACTGCGCGAATGTCCATGCACATCACAAATAATATAAGTTAGACATAAGTGCGAATGAATATACATGTAGTAATATGATAATATTAAGAAATTCACTGAATGACATCTAAAAATTGACCAGTTAAATTTCAGTAGATGAGATGACTCGTATACACAACACAACATCGTCAAAAAGATCTGGGGCAGACAGAAGAGTCAGGAATTTCATTGAGGGCTTTCAACAATCTTTAACCACTGATTAATTGATGGTGAGGATGAGGACGATAATGACGACGATGATGATAATGATAACGACGACGGTGATGCTGATGATGACGACGACGACGATAACGGGGATGAAGATAATGATGAGGTAGATGAGGATGACATACAGAGAATAAAAACTGTTCGTAGATTGCAGTAACGTATAACTGATCGAATGAACATTATTTGAATAGCGGTACTAGTTATTTCACCCCCTCCTGTTATTTTGTGTATCCCTCTATCATTTTTGTTTGTCTGTATATCTATCTCTTGGTTTCTGAACTATGAATTATAAACAAAATCCCCTTCCTGTATGTGCCTGCGTGCACAGCGGTTGAAAAGGTTCGAGGGCCTTACAATTTGCAATCATTCAACGATGCTCTGATATTTAAAAAAAAAACATGGATAAATAAAAAAAAATCAAAAGAGAATTCAGTAAATATGCAAATTTGATGTACCTGTAGCGGAAGCAGTACGAAGAAGAACTGCCACCATCATCAGAACGAGGACACCGAATGTTTTCATGATGATCCTTGGATTATTTCTTGACGAAAACAGAAGGCGATGAATGCCAAGATCCTTAGACGTTTTCTACCCGAGTCGGGATATAAAGCAGAGTCATTTACACAGATTATCGGAATTACACCACAAAATGAGTTTGAGTATCCTAAGGGCCAAAGCACAAGGGCGTAGGCTGGGGGTACACTGGGTGTACGTGCCACCCCCCCCCCCCCACCCCCCCGCAGAGCCAAAGGAGTTCCGCCCCTGACAAGCAAAAAGAAATTTTCACCACCTTTTCTGCTTTCAACGCCTGATTTTCTCAACTTTAGTTCCACCTCCCTAAGATGTGCACCTCCCCACACCAAGTTAGTTCCACCTCCGCAAGATGTGCACCTCCCCATGCCCAGACCAGCCTACGCCCCTGCAGCACACGGCGATCAGTCAACGATCCGATTTCGGAAGAAAATGGAATAATGTTTGATACAAACATTTCAAGACATCACAACTTATTTAGAAAAGGTTCTGAATAGTCATACGGAAAATACGGCCCGTTTCGAACTCTCTCGTTGGAGGAAAAGCCAAATCGGCTCCGAATCGTAGTAACATGAAAGGAGTCCTTTGATTGTCTACGATTTGAAAATAATTTGGCCTTTACTCCAGACTCAAGGCTGACAGCGCACCAAAATCTCATTTTAAGTATTCGTAATATCGTTGAGAATCCGATTTGAATAAGTTTTCTTTTTAAAAATGCCCATATTAAATGCTACTGTTATTTATTGCCAAAATCGGACCGAACCGATCATGTGCGCAGTGGCCCTAAGCCCATCGCTCTAGATTTATGAGCTCTATCGCAGAAATACCCTTAGACCATTTATGTTATACATAAAATGGCAGGGGACGGAGTAACGCAAAATAACTGAACTTGGTTATAAGTTAACATCCAAACCCAGCCCAATAGACCATAAAAGTCTCACTACCTCTATGCGACATTCCGCTTAACTTCCACCTTCATTTGGGTGGGACTCTGAATCCCAGAAGGTTCGTCACTAATACGAAAATGACACTTTGTTATTGCAAATTGACAGTGAATCATTAACTATAACCGGGCGAGTTGGCTCAGTGGTAGAACGTCTGCCTCTGGTCCGGATGGTCGCGGGTTCGAGCCCCGGCCGGGTCATACCCAAGGCCTTTTTTAAAAAATGGTACCTTCTGCTTTCTAGCCAGACGCTCGGCATTTTAGAACAGAGAAGGGTAATAATAGCATTATGTTATGCAGGGGCCGCTGGTAGAGCAGTCTTTGTCGGCGCTGTGTAACACTTTGGACTATGCTACCCTGGTAATAAGCGTCATTTATTATTATTATTATTATGATGATGATGATGATGAAGAATTAAGTTATCATCACAAATATATGCAATTACAATGATATATCATTTGTTTTCAAACGCGAAGAGGAAACAGTTAAACAGCCAATAACAACAACAACAAATTATCCTTGCCATTGCCGCTGTGAGTAAAATTATGAAAGTGCATCACACTCTTATATCGATCAAATAACCATATTAGTAGTAGTAGTAGTAGTAGTAGTAGTAGTAGTAGTAGAAGTAGTAGTAGTAGTAGTAGTAGTAGTAGTAGTAGAAGTAGTAGAAGTAGTAGTAGTAGAAGTAGTAGTAGTAGTAGTAGAAGTAGTAGTAGTAGTAGTAGTAGTAGTAGTAGTAGAAGTAGTAGTAGTAGTAGTAGTAGAAGTAGTAGAAGTAGTAGTAGTAGTAGTAGTAGCAGTAGTAGTATTGCTCCTTTCTACGTGTATACACTGTATTAAGTAACATTTCAGAACATTCTGCCCCAGTCAAACAAATCGTTGAAAACGATTGGTAAAAAAAACCTGACACTGACATACCACTGATAATAGAGACTATTATCAGATCCATATGAGCAGAATTCCTGCGATATTCGTTGTAAAATTAGTGGTATCAGATTAAGTGGTACCCTCAATGATTGGAAAGACGTTTGTCTGGTACCATTTAAGAATCAGGAAGGCATTAACTTGGTGTCTATGGAAACATGTTTAGTTGATGTTCTTTGAGAATTTACCTGTCACCATTTCAGAATAAAAAAATGCGTATCTTTTGATAAGCATCTATTGATAAGTATAAAGGCCTTTCCTTTGTTGTTATTCAGACTCAGAAAGGCGTATATGAGTGATAACTTAAATATAAAAACAGCTATACAAAAGAATCACGTCGATGAAATACTTAATTGCTTATTACTGACGCAAGTACCAGTCTAAATACACTAACCGATATCGTTGTAAATGCAACATGATTTACAGAATACTAATACAAAAAATGATCTTGCGCTCTCAGAGCAAACTGCATTTCACTTACCTCTTTCGAGTATCAACGAGATGTGCTCAGTGATCTGAAAGGCAAACTGAAGAACTTTATATAGACTTTATCCCGTGTATACTGGGATGCAAGTTTTCCGGTAGTGTGTCAATTAATTGCCGAAAATATCTCATATAGCCACTGAGTAACAAATAAATAATACCAGGATAAGTACAAGGTTCAGAAAGGATTCGAATTTAAAAGTTCAAGTGTACTTTAGACTCCCTCTGTATAAAGTACAGTACGCCAGACAGAGGGTCGTGATTGTGGATATTGGGTTCTGCTGAGGCCATGGAACCGCTATTCATTACTAGCGGGGTTAAGATTTCGTAAAGTGGGACCCATGTTTGCTAATAATGAAATAAGATAAGATAGATTGGTTTATTGTTCATAATATAAAATCATGACAAAATCCGGAGATTAAAACAGCCATGTTACAAAAAAAAATGAAATGATAACACCGGTAAAAATACAAACAGATTAAGATGGATTGCATGTAGGATTTAAAATACATACACAATTATCAACAGAATTAATTATACGTATTATGATGTATACTAACTGAAAACTGCGCAGCACGGAAAATATATAATACTGCGGATAAAACGTAAAAGCTTTGGTTGGTTTAAGGCAAGATAATGCACATTAGAATGAATTATAGAATCGCACTATTGTCCACAAAAGTTTCAAAAGAGCCAGAGAGAGGGGAGCAGTGGTGTACCGTGGGTCCACTCATTGGGGGGCAGTCGCTCGGTTGAAACGGTATTTTCAGATGGTGGATTTAAAATGCTGCGTACGCCAAGTATACGGTATAATGGTATAGTGGGGGGTTTTGCCATTTTTTTCTTAAAGTGTAAAAACCTTTCAGCCATTTTGTAATAAAAACGCCATTTCCATATTTAGTTTTAAAAAAACATCTCCGCGAGCGAGCGTAGCGAGCGAGCGGTTTGGGAAACTTTGAAAATCCAAGAAGAAAAACGCGTTTTTGTGGTGTACTCTTTCGAAGTAGTTAGAAATAACTTATGCTATAATGTGAGAACAAAACGGAACTATAAGTGTTTATTTCCACCGTTATCCAGAATTTTTCCATGGGGTGGGTATATCAAGAAAACGGGATTAATCATCACAACAGGCAGGGTCGAGGGGCCCACGATCCCTTGTAGGGTTCCGGGCGGGGGTCAGCGGGCGGAGCAAGCTGACGAGTTATAGCAGTTTATGAGCTTAATTTACCCCTCTGATAACACTATTGTTTTGTGAAATGGACAATCGACAATAATTAAAAAGCACTCCACTTTTAGACTTCTTTTTTGCCCCTCTTTTGGTATAATTCTTTTAATTATGAATTGCTGATGGCAGGTTATTTTCAGAACATGGTAATGATATTTATCGGGGGTCAGGGGGCGGACCCCCCTGAAGTTGACGAGTTCTAGCGGTTTTATAAGCATATTTTGACCCTTTCTTAACACTATAGTTCCGTGAAATGAACAGTCAACAATAATTAAAAACCTATAATGATTAAAATACGTGAAGTGGACGTTTCAGATTTTGAGGATGCGTACTCACACGTCCCCCACCCGGCTACGGGTCTGTTATTCAGGTTATGTAACCCCCTTTCTGATTTGAAATTAATGTGTCATAAGGGCGCTCATTGGATGATAAATTTTGGAGGAGGAATTTCTACACAAAATTCCTATATTGGATGAATGTATCTGCAATATTGCCTCCGCTATTCCTACATGGGTGGATTAATAGCAACATAATTGCCTATCAAAATATGCATCCCACAAGAAATATATCTGTGTTCTGAAACATTTTAACGATTAATAAACAAAGCAAACCTATCAATACTAGAAATACACTCGTCAAAGATTTAAAACACACATTCAGATTTATGAAATGGCCTACAAAATTACATTTTCTCTGTAAGCGATGAAATGTCTGGATTTCAGCTCACTACATCCCCCCGGGGGGGGGGGGGTACCCTGTGCCACTGAGAACTCCGAACCCATACCCACATCTAAGGGTCCTTTTGCCGTAAATAGGCAACCATGTCTAAGGGTTTCCCAAATTTTTGGCGCGCATGGGCAAAACTTGAAAATGTATATGTTTGCGAGCAAAGCGCGCCGAAAATTTAAAAAATAGGATATGTTTGCGCGCGAAGCGTGCCGAAAATTTGAAATTTGTGAGTGTTTCATTGTATGCACGCGCAGCGTGCCGAAAATTGAAAAAAAAATAAAATGGGACCCATGTCTGAGGATCTTTTTGATGAAAAGGGGACCCATGTCCAAGAATTTTTTTTGAAAAAGTCACCCTTCCCAGTAGCACATCCCCGTATACCAAATATACGTGAGTACCCCTCTCCCCTCACCCCCGTGGGACTACATCACTCTTGAGAAGATGTCTGTAGATGTCTTGCGAAATGGAAAAAGATGCTGAACTGGATATGGCGTCTCTGCCACGATTAACAATATACGTGAGACCGCCCGAATATTCATGTTGTTGCACAAATCTTCGCCGCAACTTTGAGCAAACAAACATAGCTAATACTAGATTAAGCAGAACAACTTTGCAATAAAACAACAAGTATAATTAACAGGAGGACTCTAATAAGACTAGTTCCAAAGGTGATTTAAGACCAATTTCTATTACGGCTAGCCCAAGATTTCTTTTGCTTTTGTCTCCTTTTCTTTTTTTCTCTTTTTTTTTTTTTTTTTGTCCGGACGATTGGGGGGGGGCACTGGAGGGGAGGGACAGAGAGAGTGTGTTCTCCACCATGTTCATAATACCATTAGACCCATGTGTTTTTATCTCTATTTTTTATTTTAAGGTTAAGGTCTAAGGGCTTTTATTGAGAGTCCCAATTTGCTAAGCATTAGTGTCACGTTTTATCCAATTATAATATTTATGAAAAAATCAATTCAATTCAATTCCAATCAGTTTATTGTTTCTGCAAATATTTCACAATATATACATAGCAACATTAAATCACATTTTGCAAGATATACAAAAATAATTATATTCAATTATATTCAACTATTTAAAGGTGATAGTATATACATTAATCACTTTACTTTATACAGTGAACAGTAATTGGATTATTTATATTGTGAGTTTTGTGAATAATGTGATACTGATAATATAGGAAATAGTTGCAAGGAATTGTCACAATAAGTTAATATTTAATGCTATAACAGACCCTAAAATAAGTTTAAATTAATGTGGGTGCAGAAGGGGACGGGGGTGCAAGGCTCTTGTTTTCACGGAAGTGTGGAAATGATGTCTTGATGGACTTGAGTTTAAACAGTTTCATCTTTAAATCAACTTTTGACTACATTTGTACTTGAATTGGGAACGAAATACTTCGATTTGGACTCCAAACACTTTACCCCTCAGTCTGTGAGCAACTGGACTTGAACTGGATGGAACTTTTTAATGAATGTAGATCAAAAACGAAATTATACACTCCTGCTCATAATTATGGAATATTTTGTTGATACTTAAGTTCTTTCTCCTATATCGTCCAAAATATTCAAGACAAGTGTTTATTTCACAAAAACGCAGTGAAGCAATTTTTGGATTTCATGAGATGACTTAAGTAAAAACTTAAGTACGTTTGAGCGCAATAACAATTATATATTTTTTTTAAATCCACAAAAAATCATGAAAAAGTATTAAATTAAAGTAATTAAAAAAACAACACAGAAAACAGATAAATTTTGATCTGATGTCATTTATCACTAAATTAACATCAGA
>JZLH01S0608874.1:21597-40223 GCA_001188425.1 Eucidaris tribuloides | reverse complement strand
AATTCTGAAACATCGACGTTACCAATATCAATTGTTTACATAAGATTGTGTATTAGTATGTCGGTAGGGGCAAAAATGTAAACCCTTTATCACATTTGATGACTTTTTTCTGTCACGAGCAACGCAACATCCATATGGAGATGCCATAGGTACCAACATGAAGCGATTCGACTGAACCCTGAAAGTGAGACGAGCTCTGGAAAAACGCTACCACTTAAGTACATGTTCGTCAAACAAGATCTATTCAAACATGATACTAAGTACTTTAGGCATAATATATGGGCACCAAATATCGTATGTACATTTGAAAATGTAATACATGACAAAAATGTCGTGACACTCGAACCTATTACAAGTGTGAGTTATGTAAACCTTTACCACCAAACTCATGTGGGCCTTACTACGAACTGTTTGTGCATAATTCATAATAGGCACGCTAAGATTATATATTCCATGCTGTTAAATATGTAGAAATATGAAAGGCATGATAGAAGATTGATGATCTGAGACAAGCAGATAAGCTAGAAATATGAATGCGAACTATGAATAATTTCCATCTAGCTATAAAACAAAAGAATGATCTGGCATTGACAAGTACGAGTTGAACAAGTTGTTAAGAAGCCATCAACAGGACAAAGACAATTGATCTGTTCAGTAACTACCATGAACCACACTAGTAGCACACAGGAGTTGTTTCAGAAAGCTAAGTAAGATAAAACCTGTTCAGAGCAAGTTACAAAGTCCCGCCTGGTGACATGATGTCAGTGTAGTACAAGATACCGACAAGAAAGTAATTGCGTAAAGTTCAATAAAGATCCATCTGCAAACGAAAATTTCAGCAATGACCCGCAATTACATGAATATCCCATATACAAAATCTACTAGACCCCACATGACGTATCAGCACGCTAGGCAACAGTAATACGTAATTACTAAAAAACTAGAAGAAAAACGTGAAAAACCCTTAAAAATAGCGGGGAATCTACAGTTCTTATCCCAACTCGCAACTGTGAACGAGCCAGTTCGTAGGTTATGTGGAACAGAGCACTGTAAATAGATGATACACCATAACAACATTTTATGGGGGATTATGAGCTAGTCAAAAAGTTCAGAAAGACTATCCCTTCAGACAAATTTCAACATTTATGATGGATTTCAGAAGAACTATTGTTGGAAAACACTAATACATCGAATTAAGTCAAGAAGCCAAGGTGAAAAATCATCCCTGTGCAGACAGAATCGCAATCTTTGTGACAAATCTAGGAAAAAGTTTGAGGAAAGACACCAATAGCATCTGAATTTATCAAGTTCATCACATGCAAGTAATATGTGTTGATAAAGATGATACTGTAACCATGAGAAGTAAGACGTTATCACCCAGTATGGAGGTTTTAAGCCATCCAAAACAGACGCATCTGAAAGCTTCTTACCAATGCAAAATATTAGTTAACAAATTTGACGAACTGGATTAGGTTCAAGTGATTAAACCAAGCATGTATGTTGAACTTGGTTGCGTCAACGAAATTAACCTGCTGAAGCAGATATCCCGGTACAAAATCTTAGAGCAACAGGAAAAGGTAAACGGTAAGATGAGGAGCTGCCTCTATATAAAGACACATTATGTGATACAAGAAAGACTAATGAATTTCCTGTGAATCGACCTCTGCTTTCGGTAGTAGTTATGCAACATTGAGACGAAGCAAAGCCAACGCATGACAATTCAACACTGCAACACATCGAAGTTATGATAGTAAAGTCAACGATTAATAATGCATTAGTGGCTAATAGCCAAACTCATGGATAACGGCGCGTACATAACAAACACAAATAAACAGTGACAGACTATTTTAGGGTAGTATATAAAAACTCCACTTACAGTATGAATACCAGTGAAAATGTACCGTTATCTTGAAAAAGCGAAACAAGAAATATTGATTGAGATTTATACTTTAGATAAATAAACTGTGAATTACTCCAATCATCATCAAAGGAATGAAACAATTCTTGAATACAGTGCAAGAAATGTATTGACTCAACATTCTTGAACAACTAGAAGGCGACTCTATATGGATCTAGGTACTATCGCGAGAGCTGACATGATTGAAGATCGCAAAGTTGTTACAAGTAGCAACAAGATGACACGAATTATAGAATACAACACGATATCAGTGTGCACTCAGACAACGATCGTACATCAGATATATACAACAGGGCGTTATAGTTCTATCTAAGCAGTTGAATATAAAGCACTGGAATGAAAATTTGCTGGTTGTACCGTACAACAAGCATGACTAATTCACGTATTAACATCTCTTGTCAAATATGTTCATGAAAGGAAACAAGTCGAGACTAAACCAAATGGTAGAACTCTGCTATCATGAAAGCAATCGAAAAGAGAAAAGCATGGACAATGTACAACAGTATCGAGGAGTGAACTGACCATCCTTCTACAATCAGTTGATGAGAGACTGCAAGAAGAAATACGCAAGCAATAATTAACTTTGAAAACAAACAACGAATGACATCAAGTATACCCAAAGAGCTTTTTTCATACACAAGACAATAAAAGTTAAGAGCGCTTGGGACACTGAAACGTGAAGCGTGACATTAAACCACGGCGGAAAGAGACGCTTGAACACTAGACTAAGTTCTTACTTTTCATATTCACAGAGGGAAGACATTCCACCTGCGAAATCTTTCAACATGACATATTAAAAGTCACAGATATCATGTAACCCAGAGAAGTAGAAAAATACTTGCTATCAACTAGACCCTTCTAAAGCTGCCTGATGACGAATACGCATTATGATTAGAGAGAATTACCTAAATAATTTCTACACCCTGACTCTGATATTTAATCATCTCTCAGGACATAGCTTGCGTCCGATATATGGTAGAACTCGAAATGTAACCCCATTTTTAAGAAGGGAGACAATCACAGTGTGAAATTTACGCATTCAGCTTAAACGTAGTTGCAAAACTCTAGAAAAAATTATCCGTATCGTATAATATCATCTTAGAATATTAATATTATCAAAGATCACCAATGGATTTTTAAAGAAATCTGTGCTAACCCAACCTGTTTTGCATATGGACTGTTAACTAAATAGCAGCCCAAAACTTGCCAGTTATACATCTATTCGTACTTAGCAAAGGCCTTCGACAAAGTCCCCCACGAAACAATAGAACTGAAGGCACATGGTATTGATGGAAAAAGTACTGATGGTACAGCGGTTAGCAAAGATCACAAAGATTTGTCTTCAGAGCCAGTCTGTGAAAGTGCATACAAAGTTCGTTTTCAAGGATCTTTTCGACCCCTTGTTTCTTGTCTCTGGATGACCTGTGAAGACGTAATAAGAAATGACAGTTAGAAGTGCAGACACACCAAGTCTTCATAAACACATTTTAACAGAACAATATATACAAATTAACTACAAAGACCTAATAAAATAATCGAGTGGTCGATACTTCAAATGTACCTTCAATGTCAGCAAGTGTTATGTAATTGCATTACTGTCACAAAATCCAACACGGATACAAAATGATGTTAAAACACTTGAAGACATCATCGGAAATAAATCCTCGGTGATATGATAAGTCATGACCGAAATAGCAAACAGTGTGCAAAACAACAAGGAAAGCAATATACAAGCACTGGAATGTAAAACTACTTCATATAGAATCGAAATAATACCAGCTTCACAAGTCACAAATCAGGCTCATCTCGACACTGCATCCAAGTATGAGACCACCTTAAAAGGAACATCACTTTAGGAGGAGATACAGGAAGATCGGACTAACTTATCTCAAATCTCAAACCTGTCCTTATGAGAAAGTTAAAGAACTTTCCATTCAGCACAACTGAGAAAAAGACACAGGATCAGATTTAATTCAAGCATGTACAATTTCAATAACATCGACAAAACACCCAACTGATATCTCCAGACTTGCCACACACCAGAGATACGAGGACATTCAAGTAAATCCAAAAACAGCACATGCGAGTCGACGCCAGGAAAATACACTTTTAGTCAAAGTCGCCATCAGGATGAATACGTCTAACTCATCTTGCAAGTCAACGCACGAAATCAATAGCTTTTAAATCATAAATACAGTCTTATTTTGGTTTACTGAGCGCGATAAGCCCCGTCACCCATAGCCGCCACTCTAAACGCATTCTTTTTACATACAAGATGGACTGTCCCGCGCCATCAGTAATTTCAGTATAGTTCATCTCCTCATCTTCATCACGTCGTATTCATCATTATCATCATATATCCAATATATTCGCTTATCATCTTATCATTATCATCGCATCATCTTTATGCATTATCCCGCATATCATCTAACATCTGTCATTTCAATATTTTAAATCATCGCAGCATCATTTATCTCAGCCATCATTATTATATATCATCTAATCTTATCACTACTACTGCCTCTTACCCCTTACACAGACCGCCACATCCGAAATTGACAGTGATGGAGAATTTGGCCGAAAATGCTGCTAAAATATAAATGTACAGTCTCAATTGACCCGGTCATGTAATTACAGGCAGATATACTTACTGGCAGTATAGCAGCACTCCATATACTTGAAATGTACCGGACGCAAGGGGTCGAACAATACACCGTATTAGTGGCCGCACCTACACGACTGTTGTCCCTGCAGTGCTGCGCGACGATGGTGACGCTTGCGCACGGCAGTCGCTCTTGAAGCTGTGAGGACAGACGCAGCTCCTCCAAGTCGTCCGGTTCATAACACGGATGGCCATGTTTGCCACAATGCTCAGGAAAATCGTCATTAATCGCGGATGCTCGCACTAACGCGGCCCTTAGCAGAAAGTTCGGAAACTATCGAGCTTATCTGTAAGTGCGACGCCACGAGCCCAAGACGAATTATCAACTAACGAGCCATTGTTTGTTCATTTGCAAGCATCTCACGACGCTCTGTTGCATGAATTGGAGGTAGCGCCGATTATACTGTGACAGAAGTCCTACATAATCGACGCCATTAAAAGGCCGCTGTCGATAACGATGTGATCCCCCACGGACACGGTCCACTGCTCTACCTCCAGTGACGCACACTTAAAAGGCATTACATTAGCGAGAGCAATGCAATGAAGCCCTTCATCCATGCTCTTGAATTCACAGTATCGTCACGAGACCTTTAATGGGGGGCGTTGTAAATATAAAAGGGTGGCGAAATCCTTGAATTTTTCCTGCCCCATAGAACAAAATCAAGTCCCAAACAGCATCCGAATTAAGTCACAGGGCTGATCCGTATTTCGGAGGGAGGGGCAAGTACAAGGCTCTTTAAAAAAAAAATCGAGCGCGCTCACGCCATCCAAATTGCACATAGCAATAACATTCTGCGCGCCGAAATTGACATTTCTATTTATTATTGTATTTTTATACTTTATCATTTTTTATAACTTTTCCAGTTCTTTAAAAATATCCTTGAAATAATATTATATTTTCAAGTTTTCAAAATTATTGGGAATCGAACCCCCAATATTTCGATGTGGCGATCGACGGAAAGACATACTTCCCAAATAACACTGTTTCACCAAAAGTCAAACTTCAAACTGCAACTCGGTCGGCATGGGGCGGCAGGAGGGCGGTGCACTGCACGAAGTCTCTGAAACATTGTAATCGTGCCAATGGCACGACACAATAGTTGTCATCATTTTCGGAATACACAGTAAAATGGTCATTTTCGAATGCACAAAATGAATAAGCCGCACACGTGTCGCGAATTTCCGGACACATCACAAATAATTATAAGTAACATAATCAGACTGATTACATAGTAATATTTAATTATTAAGAAATTCACTGGAATGCACATCTAAAAAACCATTAAAATTTCAGTAGATGGAAGCATCGTTAACACAACACAACTTATCGTCAAGACGGCGAAAGTAAATTTCATTAGGCTATTCAACAATCTTTAACACTGATTAATTATGGTGGATGGACGTAATGACGACGATGATGATAATAAACGAACCAGTGATGCTGATGATACGACGACGCATAACGGATGATATAATGATGAGGTAGATGAGTATACATTACAGAGATAAAAATGTTCTAGATGCATAATACTGACCAAGAATTTATTTGAATACGGTTATTTATTTCACCCCTCCTGTGAATTTTTGTGTATTCCCTCATATCATTTTGTTTTTCTTATATCCTATCTCTTGTTCTGAACTATAAATTAAACAAAGCCCTTCCTGTATAGTGCTCTGCGCCACGGATTGAAAATTTCGATTACGGCCTTACAATTGCATCATTCAACGATTCCTGATATTTAAAAAAAAAGACATGGAAAAATAAACAAAACATCAAGACGGAATCAAGTAAATATGCAAGTTGAGTATCCCTGTGGAGAAAGCATTACGAAGAAGAACTCCACTCATCAGAACAGAACACGGAATGTTTTCTGATGATCTTGGATTATTGTTGACGAAAAATCGAAGGCGATGAATCGCAAATCCTTAGACTTCTACCCGAGCCGGATAATAAAAGCATATCATTCACATGATTATGGAACACCACAAAATATTATATCTAAGCAAGCACTAAGCGTAGCTGGGTTACATGGGTACTTGCACCCCCCCCCCCCCCCACCTCGCAGGAGCCAAAGGATCCCCTACAACAAAATAATTTTCACACTTTTCTTCTACGCAGATTTTTCTAATTTGTTCATCCTAAATGTGCACCTCCCACAATGCGTAGTTCACTCTCCGCATATTGCCACTCCGCAAGACCAGCTACGCCTGCCACACGTCATCAGTCAATCGATCTATTTCGGAAAGAAAATGATAATGTTTGATTACAAACATTTCAAAATCACAACTCTATTAGAAAAATCCGGTTGCTGACTAGTATCGAAAATACGGCCGTTTCGAAACTCTCTCGTTGAGAAAACCCAAATCGGTCTCCGAATCGTAGTAAACATAAAGTTTGATGTCTACTTTAAAATATTTGGCCATTATCATACTCCAAGGCTGCAGCCGCACAAAATTCATTATTAAATATTCTAATATCGTGAGACATCGATTTGAATAAGTTTTCTTAATAAATGCCCATGATAAATGTACTTTATTTATTGCCAAATCGACCGAACGTCATATCTACTTTATTGCCCTAACCATCCTTAATATGAGCTCATCGCAGAAATTACCCTTTAGACATTTATTATAATAAGATAGGCGGGAACCAGAAATAACTGAACTAGTTATAATTAACACCACATCCAATAGACATAAATCTCAACAACTCTATGCGACATCTTACTTCCCTCATTGACTCTGATCCAAAGAAGTTCGTCTACTATACAAAATGGCACTTTTATTCAATTGACAGGTGAACATAACTATACCGAGCATTGCTCATGTTTAAACGTCTGCTCTGTCCGGATCGGTCCGGTTACGACCCCCGCGGTCATCCCCATGCTTTTTAAAAAATGTACTTGCTTTCTAGCAGCCGGCATTTTAACAGAGAAGGTAATAATACATATTATGCGGCGCTGTGTAACACTTTGGACTATGCTACCCTGGTAATAAGCGTCATATTATTATATTATTATTATTACTTATATATTATTTATTATTATTATTATTATTATATTATTATTCATTTATTATTTATTATTATATTATACTATTTTATTTGTATTATATATTATAATTATGATGTATGAGAGTATGATGAAGATATAAATTATCATCATAATATATCAATTTACAATGAATAACATTGCGTTTCAAACGAAAGAAACAGATAAACCAATAACAACAACAACAATTATCCTTGCCATCATCGTGTGAGTAAAATTATGAAATGCCATCCACCACTACTTATATCGATTCTCAATAACATATTATATTTATAGTAGTGATATAGTATGAAGTAGTCTATTATCTAGAGTAAGTAGTAGTTGAATATAGAGAGTGTCAGTAGTATAAGTTAGTAGTAGTAGAAGATAATAGTATAGTATAATATAGTAGAAGTAGTATATTAATAGTTAGAATATTAAGTATAATATGAGGTACAGGTATATTATTGCCCTATTCTACGGTATACACATTAATAACATTTTAAACATCTCTCCCCATCAACAAATCGTGAAAACGATTGGTAAAAAAAACCTGACACTACATACCACTGATAATTAAGACTACTTTACAAATCGATATACAGTAATTTCTCGTATCGTTGTAAAATTAGTGGTTCAGATTAAGTTACCCTCAATATTGGATAGACGTTTGTCTCTACATTTAAGAATCAGAAGTCATTAAGCTTGGTGTCTAGGAAAACATGTTTAGTGATCTTGAAATTTACCTAATTCAGAATAAAAAAATGTATCTTTTGATAAGCATCTAATTGATAAGTATAAAGCTTACCTTTTCATTCAGACTCACGAAAGGTATAGATGATTAACTTATAAGTATAAAAACAGCTATACAAAAGAATCACGCGATACATACTAATGCTTTACTCGCATCAGTTACCAGCTAATACCTAACCGATATCGTTTGTAATGCAATGATTTCCGACTACTAATACAAAAAATGATCTTGCGCTCTCAGAGCAAACTGCAATTCACTTACCCTTTCGTAGTATCACACGGAATGCTAGATCTGAATGCAACCTGAAGAACTTATATAGACTTTATCCCTGTTTAATTATAGGATGCTAAGTTTTCCTTAGCTTAGTCAATTAATTGCCGAAAAACTATTATATAGCCACGTATTAACAAATAAATAATCCAGTGATATACAATTCAAAATGATTCGATTTAAAATTCAATATTTAGCACTCCACTCTGATAAAGTAAGTACCAAGACAGAGGTCGTGATTTGTGATATTGTTTCTGCTTGAGCCATGGACTTCATTTATAGTGGATTAATTCTAAAAAGTGCGACCCAGTATTCTAATATGAAAATAAGATAGATAGATGGTTATTTTCATAATATTAAACTCATACAAAATCGAATTAAAACACATTTACAAAAAAAAAATAAAATTATATAAACCGTTAAGATACAAAAAGATTAAGCGGATTGCATGTAGGATTTAAATACATACAATTAATAACAGAATTAATATACTATTATATGTATACTAACTATAACTCGCAGCACGATAATGATAAATACTGCGGATTATAATAACGTAAAAGTTTGGTTGTTTATAGCAAGATAATGCACTATTAGAAGAATATAATCATATGTCACAATATAGTTTCAAAAGACCAGGAGAAGTGGATCAGTGAATTAACCGTGGGTCATCATGGGCATGCTCTGGTGAACTGTATTTAGATGGTTAAAATGCTGCGTACCCAAGTAACGTTATAATGTATAGTGAGAGTTTTGCCATTTTTTCTTAAAGTTAAAACCTTTCAGCCATTTTGTAATAAAAAACTCAGTTTCCATATATTATTTTAAAAACATCTCGGACGAGTGCCATAGCGAGCATCTTTTGGGAAACTTCTAAAATCAAGAGAAAACGTCGTTTTTGTGGTTACTCTTTCGAATAGTTAGAAGATAATTAGTGCTATATTGATGCAGAACAAACGGAACTATAGGTTATTTCACCGATATCGATTTTTCCAGCGTGGGTTATATCAAAGAAACGGAATTAATCTACAACAGGCAGGTCAGAGCCACGTTCCCTTGTAGGTTCCCGGGCGCACGGCGGGCATATGAAGATTATGCTTTATACTAATTATTACCCCTTGATACACTATTGTTTTGTGAATGACAATTCACAAAATTTAATAAACACTCCACTTTTAACTCCTTTTGCCTCTTTTGTTATTCTTTTAATTATTGAATTGCTGATGGCAGGTATTTTCAGAACATCAGTAATGAATTTATCGGGTCAGGCGGACCCCCTGAAGTGACGAGTCTACCTCTTTATAACATTTTGACCCTTTCTTTACACTATATTTCCGTAAATAAACAGTCAACATATATTAAAAAACTATAATGATTAAAAATCGGAGGACGTTTCAACTTTGAGGGATCGTACTCACCGTCCCCACCGGTCCTACCCGATCTTACTTCAGTTTATAACCCTTCTGATTTGAAACTAATTCATAAGGGCGCTCATTGGATATAATTTGGAGAGAATATTGCCAAATATCTATTGGAGAAGTATCGATATTTCCTCCTTTCTACATGTTGATTAATACCAACATTAATTGCCTATCAAATATGCACCAACACAATAATCGTTTCTGAAAATTTTAACATTATTTAAAACAAAGCAACCTATTCAAACCCTAGAAATACACTCTTGTCAAGATTTAAACAACTTCAGAATTATGGAAATGCTACAAAATTACATTTTCTCTGTAAAAGCATGAAATTATGTTCAGGCTCACTAATCCCCCCGGGCGGGGGGGGTTCCTGTGACACTTGATAACTCCGAACCCATACCCACATCTAATGAATCCTTTTGCCGTAAATTAGCTATACATGTCTAAGGGTTTCCAAATTTTGTCGCGCCATGGCAAACTTAAAATGACTATGTTTCGAGCAAGCGCGCCGAAAATATTTAAAAATAGGATATGTTTGCGCGCAAACGTGTTCCGAAAATTTTGATAATTGTGAGTTTTATTGTATGCCCCGCAGCGCGAAAATGAAAAAAAAAATAAAAGGTACCATGTCTGGATCTTTTTGATGAAAAAGAGGAATCATGTCTCAGATTTTTTTTTTTAAAAAGTCACCCTTCCCAGTTAGCAACATCCCCGATATACCAAATTACCTAGTACCTCTCCCCTCACCCCCGTTTGGACTCATCATTGAGAGATGCTGTAAGATTCTTCAGCGAAATGGAAAATGATGCTGAATGAGAATGCGTCTCGCCACGATTAACAATATACGTTAGACCGCACGAAATTATGTTGTTCACAATACTATCCCGCAACTATTCAACAAACATACTAATACTTAGATTAAGCCAGAACAACTATGCAATAAAACACAATTAATTAACAGAGGACTCTAATTAGACTAGTCCAAAGTGATAGACCAATTTTCTATTACTTGCTCCCAAGATTTTTTGCTTTTGTTCTTTTACTTTTTTTTCTTTTTGTTTTTTTTTCTTCATCCGGACGTTGGGGGCACGAGAGAGGAAGAAAGAGTGTTTTACTCCACCTATGTTCATTTATCACATTAAGACACGGCTTCAACATATATTTTATTTTAGTTAATCTAAGGGCTTTTAATCGAGAAGTCCCAAATATTGCTAAACATTAGTGTACTAGTATTCATATACCAATTATAATAATAATTCAATAGAAAAATACCATATAACAATTACAACTATCAAAATCTTTTATCATGTATTCTGCAAACTATATACAATTATAAACATACAAATAAAATACAACATATTTGCAAAGCATATACAATAATTAATATTCAATTAAATATATAAACAATATATAAAAAACGGTGATGTAATAATACATTAAAATCACATTAACCTTAATATACAGATAAAACATATTGAAAAAATCATATTAATATATTAGTAAGTTATATAGAGTCGAATAATTACGAATACTGATTAATAAATATAGAATAATAGTATCAAGAATTGATCACATAAAGATAAATAAATTAAAGCCATATTAACAGACCAAACATAAAGTTAAAAATTAAATAGATGAGTAGTCAGCAAAGATCGAGAAGTCAAGATACTTGTTTATACAGCAATTGCATACTTAGGAAAATGAGCTCTATGAATGACGAGTTTAAAACAGTTATCTATAAAAATATATTATGACAATACATTAATATCTTAAACGAATACAGGAGAACAAAATACACATTGGACCCAAAACACAATACCACATCAAGTCATGAATGAAGCAACAGAACTAACTCTAAATTAATTTATGACTGTAAATCAAAACGAAAATTTAATAGTCTACTGCTCAATAAATAAATGCAATATTTTATCAAATACTAATTCCCTATATGATCAATATTCAAGACAAGTTTTATTCACAAAACGCAAGTGAACCTTTTTGATTTCATAGATACTTAAGAATAACTAATTACGGTTGAGCCAACACTTATATATTTTTTTAACTCCATCTAAAAAATCATGAAATAGTATTAATTAAAGTAAGTTAAAAAATAAATCAACTACAGTAAAGATAATTTTGATCTGATGCATATTTACAAATTAACATTCGATAGTTGTTTTTTAATGAGTAATACGCGCGTAACCCACGTTACTCCAACAATACAAAACACGCACCATCAATATTATTTATGCAGGTTTTAGTTCGGTGCGGAATCGTCTAATAATTCTTCAAAATTCTCATTAAATTATTCTTACATTTAAATATTCTTCCTTCTTTTGTAAGTACAACAATGATTAAATCCCGGTACTTTACGGAAAAACGCAATTCTAAAACGTTCTAGTTATTCAATAAATTATGAGCATGGTTATGAATCTAGAACCACAATTAATGGAATATTTAATAGCCTGTGTTAAAATTTCAAAATCTCTTACTCTTGCATGTGGATAAGTATACTGACAAACGCATAATCATTTTGATCCTGTGCTTTCTATTTCTGATACACTCGTAAAAAAAATAAACACCGTCAGCCTAACAAACACAAATTCGTCCAGCTGGGTCTACTATCAATTATTTATTCGTCATAGTCTGCTACGAATTTTCCTTCGTTCAGACTGACGAAGAAATTCTCGTCCTGCGCGTTTCTCTATCGACTATTTTCTTCTCAATTCATCTTGACGAATAAATTCGTCAAGCTGTCCCAGCTGAAAGCCTTTCTGCTTGCAATAATGCAGATGCGCACTACTACTTTTTCGCGAATTTCAATAATGTCATGAAGTCATCGATATTGAGGCGCCAACTTGTGGGCTTCTCTCATACAGTCCTTTCTTGGTAGGTAGTGTCGGCCAACGATCGAAAAAACAATAATACAGATACACTCTCAACACGCAACAAATGAAGGGCATCGTTGCATTGCGTATATGCAACGATCTAAGGTTAGGGTTTAGGTTAGGCATTAAGTTTGAGTATAGCTTTAGAGGTAGTTCATTGTTCCTGATTAGATAAAGGTTGGTTTAGGGTAATTTCAGCTTCATAGTAGGTCCGTTGAATTAGTTTCATACTTGGTCCGTTGCATCTTTGGCAATATTCTACGTCATACGTCATAGCTCGCAATGTTGAACCGTTGATCGTGCAGCTACGGGTGCTAGTTACATGTCGCCGCAACTTTACAGCCCTGATTTTATTTAGACATATGTTATGTTTTATATGCACGCTTCAGCACAAGTTTTAAAGAAGTCAACTTCCGAATGACACTTGGAAGTTTAGAGCCCATGAGAAGCAGTATTTTTGTCCAACAATCTCTTTAATAACAAGTGACACCAACCAGCCGTAGCATCACCGTCGAGTTACAATAGAGCATACATATCGAATTTTAAGAAGTATGAAATTTGCCCCTTGGCTTACATACTCAGATCAAAACTGATTACCATGCCCTCGAAATGAAATTTAAATGCATGTTCATATAATATTTCATGAGACTCGAAACTTTTAACCGTATGGACATAAATGTACCATAAATCCAAAAATCAAACTGTATTTCAATTACCAATTCATATTAATGTTGATCCATGATCATAGACGCAGAGATTTCCAAGGGGGAGTTTATCGCGGCAAATCCTAGGTGGAACATTTTTCCGGTCACGCCAACGCCGAAAAAAACTCGCCTCAGCGGTGTGGGGGGGGGTTGTACGAATTTTTTCCCCAAATCCAAGTTCCACATTTTTCCTGGTTCACAGCAAACCTCATAAAAAATCAGCTCAGCGATGCGGGGGGCGGGTTGTGACAAATTCTTTTTTTCAATCCAGGTCCACATTTTTCACCGTCTACTGTTCAACCTCCGAAAACTCGTAAGGGGGAGGGGGGCTTAACGACAAAAATATTTTCACAAGTTCCCCCCCCCACAAAAATAAATCAATTCTTTCACATTTTCAAACACCCCCCTTTGGACGAAAAAGGGGGTGATTACGGGGTGAAAATGGGGGTGTTTGGGGTGTTAACACCCGCCTTCGGCAAAAGGGGGGTGTTTGAACACCCCAAACACCACCCCCCCCGCGTACGCGTATGACCATGATAATGAGAAACATTGAAAACTTATTTGAAATCGACTTTGCCAGGCCGATTTCACAGGTTTGTCCTGATCGTTTTTTAATACCATTTTATGGGAATCTGACGAAGGGTTGACAAATTTTACTATTTTAAACAATTAATCGACGAGGCCCAGAACACAACCGCCAAGCATAAAACATGACTGCCTATGCAGAGACCAGAACATGACCAATTTGAAATCATTGACAAATTTCTGCAATAGTATCTCCTATTCTTGTGTTAAAAAATACATTCATGATTAACAGAGAATGAACTGAAATCAAAGATACAAAATGTGTCAAATTTTGCCATGTCATTTTCGTATACAAATTAGTCCAATTCCACACCCCTTTGATTCAAGCCCAAAATCAGGAGAAAAATTGAAAATATGTATATATATATATTTAATTTTTGGTCAAAACTACAGACTTCAAACTATCTGACAGGAAAAATATATATGATAAAATACTATCACTTTCCCGCTCAATTAGTGATCAAGTGCACACAAATAAGAAAAAACAACAAAGCGGACATGTTCTGGGGGACGATCGAGTATGGGCGTTCTACCTTAGGCCTAGGCTAGTGAAAAAACTGATTTAAAAAAAAGAATTTTTTTAAACAAAATGATACCATGATCATTGATTTTGATAAAAGCGTTTGGATTCTAGTGCCATTTTTCTGAGGCAATGTAATTTCCGAAATTTGTTATTTTTCAATTCCAGCGATCAAAAGGACACCGAAATATTCTCGCGTACGCGTAACGACCTGCTAATGGGCTGCACTATCCAGGTGCAGTAACAATGTAATCCATACCTTACCATTGTCTTCCGGAATGTCTGGCTGCTGTTTGTCTCCCCGCTTGTTCTATGGCATTCTGTTACGTGAAAATATTTTGATGTTCCCAGGTTCGCTGGAGTTGAGAAAGAAACACATTTCGGAAATTACATTGCCTCAGAGAAATGGCCCTAGAATCTAAGCACCTTACTCAAAATCAATCATCATGGTATCATTTTTGTCGTAAAAAGAATGTTCTAGCAACTGAAATAACAATGGCATTTTGTTCATGATGTTGAAGAAATTAACTATCTGACAATTCCATAAAATATGTACGTCCGACCCCCTATATGTGAGACCTTCCGGAAATTATTTCTTTGATTTCTTGTTCTGGAAAGGTTATAATGCTCTTAAATTATCATGGCTTGAGCAGTTTGTGGAAGTGAAGCATAAAAGAATGGAAAATGGGGGGTTGGACATACAAAAGTTGATTATTTTATGGAATTGCATATCGTATGTGTAGCATTCTTTCTGGGCCACCCTGTATATTTTAGACCAGGTGTACACCTAGTTTATGTCTGATTCAACTCACATTCAAAATGGCAACTGTGCCTACATGACAACTTTTAGCACATTCAAATGCACCTTTTCACTCAGGCCATGTCAATAATGCGCGTCGTATTTTGTTGTTTCATGATATTGATACGTACGTGTAGCTTGCCATGTCGTCGTTGCTGCGAGAATCGATGCACTTGTGCGAAAATGCAATTTCCACGGTCGGTAACAACACCTGACCTTCCGATCCACTACGTACGAATTCGATTTGATTAATATCACATAGATAATGAAAGTTTACAGTACAATCTGAACCAACAAGCCTTTAAAATAAATAACAGCGTGGCATATTATAGTGGGCAAAATTTCGCACACAGCTCCCGCAATTTTGCCTACGACCAATGCACTACTAGCTACATGTATAACACAAACGACATAGCATTAACATTCGCACACGCACCGCCATGGTGAACGGACAATCTCTAAGGACTACATTCCACTAACAAAATTCAAGAGCTGAGAAGAGGGCATGCCAGCAATTCAAATCATACTACCTAGAACACAGCATCTTTTTTCAAATTCAATTCTTCCCAGAACATCAAAGAAGGAACAACTTGGGCCCACAGGTAGCAGTGTATAAACCTTCCAAGTAAACACACATTTAAAACAAATGCATTATTTCTGTGAGAATCTTACAGTTTTAATGGTGACCACCCGCAACTCCTGCTTAAAATGTCCCCTGTGGAAAGACTGCGGAGGACAACCAACCAAGGTACCGAAGTATGGCGACCTGGCGGCTAAACTCAAGGAAAACACAGAATTATTGTATGAAATCAAAGTAAGACTCACCTCTACAGACCTCGGGCCTAGCGAACGAAGACTGTGTTCCCTTCACAGTTCTGTTTCCAACGGAGGACACTGTCAGTCATTATTTCATGATTTCCACAGGTTATCTTCACAGATTCTTGATCGTCCCAGTCCGAGAACCCGAATTCGCATGTTATTATGGGATATCAGATGCGCGAGCGGCGTGCTGCCAGAGAAGAAGCAAATGCAGGACGAAAGTAAATTCGTCAGCATGGCAGATTCGGGCAATGTTCATCATGGATATCAGATAAGCGCGCATGCTCAGAGAGAAGCGGCGTGAGCGAAAAGAAGAGAGCGTGGATGAAAAAAAATCGTCCGGCAGATAAGCAATATATTTGTGGTAAATGATATGCAGGACGAAATTTTCTGTAGATGGCATGACGAATACTATTTCGTATAACGAAATAAATCATCATGCCATCTACAGAAAATTTGGTTCAATTCGTACACGCATGTCAAAAACAGCAGGACGCAAGTAAATTCGTCAGCAGGACGAATTAAAATTCGTCGTACTCAAGCAGAAGGCACGACGAGATTTTTGTTTACAGTGTATGTTTGTCAATTAAGTTTAGCATTGCGATCTAAAAATAAAAATGGCGTCATTCAAAAAATGTATTGCAGGTCATCTGCACCTCTCTGAAAAATCTGTCGTTCATCATAACAAGGATAATCTCATCTACAATTTATAGCCAACGAAATGGAAATTCGAGACGCCTGTTTTCTATTTCCTTCAAAGAGAATTTCCCTTCCGAGGAATTAATTAACTAGTTGGCAAATGTGATACTTCTCGCCTACGTATATCGTTTCAATTCTCAGCACGTTTTCATTAAATTGATTTAATCTCCCTAGCTTAGTAGTACCGTAATTGATGTTTGTCATTGGTTAGGCAGAGAATCGGCTTCATAATTTTTGAATCGAAGCAGATAAATAGGAGAACGAGCGCCGGGGCTAAATTTTTATTCGCGCATGAGATTTTCTCCACGGCGGCATCGCGTGACTGTTCACTACGAGTTTTAACGTCTCGCACTTTCGAAACCGTTGGATTATATTGCTAGCAGAGGACGTCATACTGTCGAGTCGCTTTGTGTGGCTAGCATTTGGATAGGCTCACTGTAATTGATAGCGCGTTTTGACCCGGGTTCGAATCCCGCAGTAACGTGTTTTGTTTCTTGCAGCGGTTTATTTCGTCAAATGGTCGTGGGGGAAAAAATTCGCCGCCGGGGGATCGGCCGCCGCGCTATTGGCCCGATAATCCGCTAGAGACAGAGGCCGGCTGGGTCGAGAAATCGGCTGGCTGCCGACTATAGTAACTTTGATAAATATGATAAAGAGGAGTAGTCTGAAGTATTCTATTCTTGAATCTTTAAATTTGAATCCCGTCCGAACCTATTGTAATTACCCGTGGTATGTATTTATTACTAAGTGGCCATATGCTTATAATATATTTTTAACTATAGTATTTAATATATAATATATATATATATATATATATATATATATAATTATATATATTATATATAGTATATATAATATGTGTGTGTGTGTGTGTGATTTTTATATGATGTCTGTTAAAATACTCCTGTGATTATATGCTTTTGACCTAGATCTATTATTTTAATTCGTACCTGTTTGTAAATCAAGCACAAATTCAGCTCTTGGCTCTCATGTCTGATTGTAAAGAAAACCATAACTGAATTTAATTGAATCGAATTGAAAAGAAGATGTACACGTCCAAAACTGGAAACTGACATAATGACGAATGACTAATACGCCGAAGAGCATGTCTTTATTCATTGCAGATCAAACCATATTTTCCGCAATAATCAGCAAGAGAAAGAAAGTAATGCAATAATTTGATTATGCGTTTTAAATATATCAGCGTTGATAAAAAAATAACACCTCTGAACTATGGATATCACTGCAATGTATTTTGCCAACCAACAGAAAACTTCTTTTCTAACACTCTATGAAACTTGGTAAACTTCGGGAATTATGTTACTGGTTACGACAAAACATCTCATACCTTATAGATAGATAATCAGATCTGTAAAACTCAGCACGTTAAACTCAATACTGTTCCTACAGCCATGGACAAAAGTTTAGAATATGTGTTTCTACCAAATGCAGTTTTCATTTATATCGAGAACAGGTTTCTTGTCCTGCAGTAAAGCCAGGGGCGGTGCCACAGGAGAGGCGAACAGGGGCGCCACCCCCTCGTTTTTCAAATTCA
>JZLH01S0608874.1:11597-16597 GCA_001188425.1 Eucidaris tribuloides | reverse complement strand
GATCGGATGATGATGTAACTTGGGTCAGGGAGATGTATGGGTTGTGAGGTTATGATGAACTGATTAGATTTTGGAGTAGAAAAGTTCAAGGTCACAAGACATTGTATCTCATTTCATTTCACTACCATGCACTTAAAAGACTTTAAATCAGACTGAATCTATACACGAATGATGCATTTCAATTTTGAAATTGGACTGGGGTGCGGAGGCATACCCACCGCCCTACCGGCTGCGCGCAGCCGAATTGCTCTAGTTTTTCTTTTGTCGTGCACATATTTTTTTTTTTGATCTTTACATCATGCAAGAAGTCACAGTAAGATGTGATTAAAAATGTACCAGATCAATCATTTTTTAAAAATCATTTATGTCATTGTGAAAAGGCCCTCGCAAAAAAAAAAAAAAAACCGTGTTTGGAAAACATGTAGACCTTTTGATTTTTTTTTTTTGGGGGGGGGTCGTAAAACCCTCCCGACTCCTCCGCTTGCATATACAGTGAAACCTGTATATAAAGACCACGCAATGGAGACAAGAAAGTGGTCTTTCTGAGCAGGTGGTCTTCAAGTACAGGTTCCTGTTACACATATTTCAATGAGAAGCACTTGTGTGGTCTATAATTGTAGGGGTGTCTTATTATCCAGGTGGTCGCTAGAGCAGGTTTGACTGTATACTATAAGCCGACGAAGGAACCGTGTCCCAGAAAAAAAATTCTTCTCATAGTCCAGAGAATAATTACCAAAATCAAGCTTGATACTATATTGAGTTTTGTAGTTCCTGTGAAACTTTCAAAGGTCTCGCTTTATTGGTTTTGAATACATATGCTTTTATGTAACAGCGGTGCTTTCAAGCCCATTCCAAGATTGATAAAAAGAAATGCACACCACAGACATACATACCCTATTCTTGTTTTTGTTATCAAGTAACTATAGTCAAAGTCATTCACTTTTTAAAAATTGAAAACAATCAAAGTTCAGTTTCACTGGTTGTGTTTGCTTTCACTGGGTGTTTCCACTTATGGTTTGTCCTTCCATGTCCAGCTTGCAAACTTTTATTGTCCTCCTGCACGTCCTTTCATCCGATTTCCATTCAGATAAATGCATTGATGCACTGCAAACCTGGAATGGGCAGGAAAGCACTACTGTTACGTAATATACAGTGTATTCAAAACCAATGAAGCAAGACCAATGAAATTTTCACAAAAGTTATAGAAAATAAAATGGGCTTTCTAAATTTGAAACCTTATTTCAGAATGAACCTTGATTTTGGATTTAATTTAGCAGTTTAGCAGAGGGACGTTGTATTTGGGACACGCTGTATAGGAATAAGCTAGGATTCATAGTGCTATGTATGGTTGAACTTGCCCTATCACATTATTCGACTTTGCCCTTGTTCTATGAAATAAATACCCTTTGTATAGTTGCGTACTTGACAGTTAAATGGTCCATACCCAGGTGAGGTTACCTATCTATTGTGGTTTAACTTAATCCCTGTATCTAGGATGTTAAACCCCCTCATTTTTTATTACGTAAGTCCATTTGCCGTTGACGAACAACAGATAAGTCAACCTGTGACGTATACCCTTTGTAATAATTTTAACGAATGGAATTTCACCGCATATTTTACGACGAAGACGGTACAAAATAAAAAACAAAGTTCAACATTTCCCGTCGCCGTTAATTACATCATATGCCATATTTCCCGCGTGAAAGCTAAGTAATAACTAACAGAATACATTTATTTATTTATTTATCTTTTTATTTATTTATTTATTTATTTATTTATTCATCTATTTATTTATTTATTTATTCATCTATTTATTTATTTATTTATTTATTTATTTATTTATTTATTCATTTATTTATTTGTTGATTGATTGATTGATTGATTGATTTACACTTATGTGTATATTTATTTATTCACAAATGTTTATTTGGGGTAGCATGGTCAGTAAGAACAATAACAAAAGTATTAATGTTTAAACCACAAACTACTAGCAGACGACATCACTATTATTTCTGTTTTACTGCGGACTACCAGTTGAATTGAATTGAATTTGCATTTGTTCGTCCACAAAACATGTAGAAACTTGTATAACAGTGTTCACAGAAACTGACACAATTACATACATGTTACATGACACAGCAGTAAGGAATAATAGTACGATACACATACATGTAATACACTTGCAATAATACAACGAGAGCACGTGAAATTGTACGAATACTGCATGTAACAGTGACGTTACAAAAATAATACATTAATCTGCGTACGACATTCAACAAGAACATGGAAAAAAAACGTGCAGTTCCGAAGCAAAGCATTTTGAGGTCTGTAAGGTCTTAGCTCCAGCTCCTGAGACACTCATTTTTTCGCTCAAACAGTTCCAGAGCCCCCCCCCCCCCCCCGATTTTCAGACTTCGGTGTGGCCACATAGGTATCACCCCCCCCCCCCCCCCCCTCGAATAAATGCTTAACATCCGGTTAGACGCTTTTTATCAATGGTGGGCTACCTTGACAGTGTCAGTATACATTGAATTTTCAAAACTTATCTGTTCTTGGCTGTGCTATTTCAACATGCGTTTAATACAGCCTAGCTAAGACATCGAAATTTTCCAACTTCATTTTTATCGAGTGTTTAAGATGTTAACCAATGTTATTCACAGCGAATTGATAAACTGTGGCATCAATATCGATGTAAGTCGAAAACATAGGACGGATTATCGTCAGGAGACCGATCTGGTTCCTTTACGGTTGAACTTTCCCTATTATCTTATGGATTAAGACCAGTTACCACACCGTTCGGCCGTGCTCTCAAGTAGTTGCGTACTTTCAGAGTTTAATCCCTGTGTCCCGGCCCTGTATCAAAGCCCTGTCATGCTTATTGTGTTAGTTTAAGTATAGACCTACCAATCTCTTGACGTCGCCCTTGCCCTTATTTTCACGAAGTTTCCTTTGTGTAAGTTACGTTAACCTTTGACTTGACGTTTTCTTACACTCCAGCGGTCTTTTATTCCCTTTTCTTTACCATCATTATCCTGTAAGTTGTCTCCGGTTGTTAGTCCTGCAGTTCGATCGTTGGTGCGTTTTACTTCTACAAGTTCATAAGTTCTGTGCACTTGCAAGTTTCGTTTGGCCTTGTCTGAGGACCGAAACACGCAGGCTCGCCTGTTTCCACAGCATCCTTCACACTCTTAAGCAATACTTTCAACGCAAGACTTTTCCCAAGAGCTTATTTATCTCTTTTTGAAAGGGATAATTGTTAATTGTCATCGATACGTTGGGTAACTGGGATAGAGTACACACATCACCTGACAAAATGTGTGTTTGACGTAACATATAAGCTCAATAACACCACTATACGTGAGGATAGCTCAATAACACTAGTATACGTGAGGATGTCATGACGCCCTGACAACAAATGTCCTGTTCGTGAACTAGATGTATTTGTGTGAGATTCGAGACCAACAAGGTGATAAAGTTTCTACGAGTTCTGTTTATTTACCCGGATGCCAACCCCATTAGGTGAGTGATGAAAGCCTACATTTCTCCCCGTTTATCAACATTCGGTGATTTTATTCAATGCTGATTCCACGTCTGTTTACTGTATAGAATTAGGCCCAAATTACAACATGTCAATGACGAGGCGTGACATTCAGACAACCGTTTGAATCAGTCACAGCGATTTGAGTCTAAACTACTTAATTAGTTCGTCTGATATAACACATGACAAATATAATATGAAGTACATTACACGCTTCAGGATTGTTTCTGTGTTATTTCATAATCGCAAACGGGTGACAGGGTTTCTTAACTAAAAAGTTATTAATCCAGAGGATGAAATATATAATATAATATATCTTACATTTGACATGGCACATATCCATTGTTAATAAACTATACTTAATATACAAATTCACAGTAGATTATTTGTCTTCACATATCTTTCGAGAGATATATAAGTGAATATACCGTTATGATACTGCGAGTTTCATCTTTTACATGGCTTCTGTTATAAAGTTAAAAAGAAAAGAGGTGAGTTTTTCCCCCAAAAATATACATAAAGGTGTGTACTTTCTGACATTCAAATTCCCAATTATTATACAATGTGCCAAATTCGCGAAATTACATGTATACCTGCGAATCTTCCCGCTCGAACTTTACCAAGATTTTGTGGAATGCATCATCTGTATCGTCATTTCCGGTATGGAACGCGTTCTACGTTTTACAATATAGTTGTTAGCTTATGAATTTTTAAGCTTCATACTTTAAGTCTTGATTCATTAGAAGAATAATAATGTATTGCGATTACAATTAGTAATTAATATTTATTTTAATTGTTATTTTTGATCGTAGTTTTTATGATTCCATACCGCACAATTTAGTATCACCAGTTATACGCCGAACGGTGTTGTAAATTGTTATTCACTCCTGTTTTATTATTTTGTTCTTTGTCATACAGAATTCTTACTGTATCCTCGTGGAAACAAATTAGTGTATGATACAGCGTGGGATAGCACTATGCACTTTAGTCGCAACACCCGTCTTCTAGCGAGTTTATTGTTCAACCATAGTCACAGTCATCACAAGAATATTATTGGACCGCAATTTCTTCGATTTGGTCGTCCACAGCCAGGACTTTCCGCTCGCGACGAATTCAGTGTGTGTGCCGTCAAATAAGTCGTAACAGTCTGGAAATCCGACAAGAACTTTTCTCGACATAAAGGTATATACATTCCTCACAACAACCAATCTAATTATGTTATGCTGAGTGAAAATAAGAGCATTCTGACTACGTTCACACACTTGAGAATTCAGATTTCAGTTCCGAATTGCGTTTATTCTTTCAAGGGTTAAGCGGACAAGAAATTTGGCGTGTCTCTATTTTAACGGCAGTGTTTGGACAGATATTTCAGCTTTCCACCTGACGGAATTACCGCATAATTTTGACACTCTTGTGCTACAATATCATCTTCGAAGAGATTAACAACTAGAAAGAAGAAACT
>JZLH01S0608853.1:27310-41583 GCA_001188425.1 Eucidaris tribuloides | reverse complement strand
AGAGAGATGCGTGCTCTATGAAGTCTGTTGCCATAGAGATGAGAATGAGCAGCTGTCAATCGCCAGCGTTCCCCACATTCAGCCGTTTGCTCCGCCTTCTCCTGAAGACACACCCCTCTGTGTTATAGAAGATGTAATTCAGGCCTAAAAAAAAATTATGTTGCCCTCTAGCGACCGACCGTAAATGCGAAAAATCAGAAGTCTTGATTTTTATTTTTTTTTAAGCAGAACCAAAAATATACAAACTCACCATTTTCAGGAGAAAAATGTCAGATTGTTGAGCGAAAGAATTTACCAATATTTCCTGTTCAATGATTAAGAACAGCACTTTTAATATGCATTTGGCCCATGTTAAAAGACCGTAAAAAATATTGCGAACCTCAAACTCTCATACGGTTTAGTCTTACAGTTATACTTACACAATATCAACTACATACATGTGTATTGGCTACATCGGTTTTGCTGTGTGAAAAAAAAAATTGAAAAATAATAATAAATACCGACGCGACGACCATTTTTGAAATTTCCCACTCGGGGGCAACATAACAATTTTTTTTACCCTAAATTATGTTACGTTGTAAAAAAATGATCTTAGAACTCAGAGCCAGTTTTCTGACTTAGTTAGAGCTATGATTATTTTTTTGGCAAATACATGGACCTTGGTTTTGAGACCATTTTTAGAAAATAATACACACATCCAAATTTGTATGTTATTGAAATATCCTCATTGGCCTTTGAGAAATAATGTAGTTCAACCTCACTTGAATCTATGCCCAGTGTTTTCAAATGACTTCAAGATGAACATTGTGGGCAGTTGTGATGTAATGCAATCTTGACTGTGGCATTATCTATCCACAGGCCAGTGTTGTTAGTCGAGGCCAGCTCAACCTTGGCCTCGGTCCAAGTCTCTTATAAACCTGGTAGACTGATTGTATTTTGGACCGGTCTGGGAACTTGGATAGGCTTGACCAAAACACTGTCTCTAAAGAATGTGATTATGAATACTGCCGCCCCCCCCCCCAATGACAAATGGCATAACTGGACATTTTGGTGTTTTGGAGTATATTGCGGCAAAATTATTTGTTCAACACGTAAAGCCCTATTCAGTGTCCTTTTAACAAGCGATTATGAAACTGAGGGACCTTCTAATATAATATTTTTTGTTCTGATGTTAAAGCATGATGGTACTGAGTCGCCCTACACTAATAACTCAATATTGAAAAAAATAATGTCCATTTATAACCCTTTTTTTTGTCATGGGGGGGGGGCAGAGTAGCTCTGGTGGGATTGATTATAGCATCTCATGTGGGTCTGATCTGTATTGTAAAGAAACACTTTTTTTTTCCTGTTGACATTAGAGATCTGTAAAATTCCCATAGAGTTAATGCTGATATATCGATATCGATTGCCTGTAGCCAATGGGTCAATGTTTCAAGGAAGACCAGTTTTTAAAGATTGTGATATAATCAACCCATGTAATGAGGCAGCCACGCCTGCAGATTTTCTTTCTAACTTAGACAAACTTAGAAACATATGAAGGCCATTTGTCGAAAAGAAGAGGAAAACAGAAAACTTCGTAGAATTAATAAACTTCTGAATAAACTGATTAACCAAGTATAGCAATAATGTTACAAAAATTGTAGGCATAGTAAAGCAGGATATGTGAAAGAACTGAGAGCATACCTGTTATATCCGTGGTGTTTGTTGTGTTGTATGAACTCTCAGCATTTACTGGTAAATTTTTTTTTTTTTTTTTATAATCTTTGTGCACGAACGTGAAACCCCTGCGCGAATTATATTCAAAGAGCGTTCATAACGGGAAAGAAACTGAATGATCTGACTTCAAACGAGCTGTAACTTTTCAATAACTTTGCACAGCAAGGTTGTTGGAAATGTTGTACAGCAAAGTTGAAGACAGTTCTAATAATGACTCTATTCAAATAGTAACAAGAGGTAAACGATTAAGATATACATAAAAGCCGGATTTGTTATCAAGTTCTGAAAAAGAGTATGAGTCTCCAAATAATCTAATGAAAGGAGATAATTAAGAGATTCAGTGAATAGCACATCTTATTGTAATTGACTTTACCAGTTTTTTCCAAAGTTCACTTGCGACGTCTTGCGTCCTTATTGTATCACGAGGCTTGATTAGTATTTATTGATATTTCGGTTCTTTTAGAATCTTACATAATACCCCGTATTGAGGAATGAAAAAACGCGAAAGCGAATACCGCTACCATCGGGAAAATCAGTATAATTAGGGTGAATACAATTGTTTCTACGTTTGAGGCTTGGAAATGTGAATATTGCATGCCGCCAGGAAGTGCATGGGTGCAAATTATGCATGTTAGAGTTTTAAGGCAATGAAAATTTACTTTTGCAGAAAAAAAAGAGTGTTCAGATTATTGAAAATTAACATACTAAATAAATCAGGAAAGATGTTTGAAAGATATGCATTTTGTGAAGCAGAAAGTGTCCTGGCCTAAAGTAAATTGTAGTCTTTACTCTTTGATGCAATAGTATGTGGTTTAGTATCCAAGGCAGCCTTGCTGGTGGTTAATAGGTCTCGGTCTCGTCAAGTCACCGGTACAAATCCTATGGAAAGGTTGTGTTCCTGCAGTGGCCTCGGTCTCATACCAAATCACCTGTCAGGGTTCCAGCCTCTCAGGGAAATCAGTGAAGTCAGGGAATTTCATATAAAAAATGCCTCAAACAGGGAAAAGTCAGGGAATTTGATTGGCCCAAAATCGAAAGTATCAGTCAGACTCGTTAATATTTTGTTTGCATATTTATACTGCAAATACTTCACTGGCAACAACATAGAAAATATGAATGGAAATGAGTTTGAAAATAATACATGGAATTTGAGAATTCATCGGGGAAAAATAGGGAATTTTTGTTTTCTGAAATGTTGACCCCTGCCTGTTAACAACTGTATGGAAAAGGTTAAGTTGTGGAGCGGCCTTGGTCTGGGAACCTGTGGTCTCAGACTCAGTCTCGGTCCGAGTCACCTGTTACAAACCCTATGGATAGGTTGTGTTGTGGAGCGGCCTCGCTGGGGACTGTGGTCTTGATACAACACTGCAGTTGTACATCCTCTCTGTTGGTTTGATATCTTTTGTAGATGGCTCGTTGGATACGGCATGGAATTGAGTGATTGGGATTCCCTGCAGCAACAGAGTTGCCCTCGGAACAATGCGCCGTTGGCAGCAACAGAATGAGAGTCGTGTTGCAGGTTGGGTTGAATGTGGTAGAACCTATTTCATGAACTGTGAGATGGTTAAACGGTCTATATGAAAATATATATATATGAGAAAAATTACCGAGGGTTCCCACAGTCATGGAAAATCCTGGAAAAATTTGTGGTCATTGGAAAGTCAGGGAAAAGTCAGCGGAATTTGGAAAATTTGTGAAAAGTCATGGAAATCTTGTTTTCAAATTTCCTGTGGGAACCTACATGTTATGAGTAAAGATAGTGGGTGGAAGCGGATGGCTTGTGAGGGATGGAGGCCATCATAACGTGTCTGATTTGGAAACGCATGCCAGAAAAGAAGTCATGAAAGCAGCAATTTAGTCATGGAAAATCATGGAAACTGTTTCAAATTTCTGTGGAACCCTGATTACTTTAACCATTATTAACTGGGGGGTCCCCCCCCCCCCCCGCCCGACGAATTTCATGACTACTGCCACTGTGGCGAAATTTATTTGACCGCGTCGCTTGCTGACTTTTTACTTTCAAGTCTTGCACAATCTTTTGAGACCATTTGCGAAATCGACATACGCGTTACGACGGCTGCTAATAAGTTGGTGAAAATCCTCCAAAGAATAACAGAGTTAATGAGGTTCAAAGATTTCAATTTGTGACGTCACATGCAAAGCACTCCCCTAATATGTTGTACAATAGAATATTACCATAAAAGTGCCATTTTCTGAGAAATTTGAAAATGATTTTTAGTTGCACATTCAATACATTATAAAACATTATTTCACGCTCATGCTTCTATGAAAAACAACCATTGCGTTAATCATGAAACCATTAAAAAATGGCAATTTATGGAATTTAATTACATGACATATTGGGACTGCTGCGCATGTGACGGTCAAAATAAAACTTGAACCTCATAACTCTGTTAATTCCTTTGGATTTTCGCCAAACTTTCATTGATAATGTTTCCTCGTATTTTCTGCTTTTATTAAAACCAACTGATGTCAGGGTGAACCTTGCCTTTAAGAGGGGAATGACCAGATTTGGAATTAGTCATCAATTAGGACACAATGTATCCCTGAATCTAGTATTACTGGTAATATACTCTGTGTAAGGTGTTTACTGTGTAAAATTTCATAGCCGTAATTTTATGTCAGTGTACAGTTATGATCAGAAAATGCTGTTACAGTAATACTGTGTTGTGTAGCTTCTATGGAATCAATTTCTATCAGGCCCAGAGATTAATTCAATACTGGTAAATTAATTCTTGTTTCTCTGTGAAGTAAACAGATTCATTGGCTTCTTGAGACATTTTTGAATTCATCCCAGTCATGTCTCCTGCCGTTTTAGAATAATATGTAAGGTAATAATCATCATTCCATCTGTGGCCTACAAACAATTGTAGGAATCCAGATGCGCCGTAAAAATCCTGCAGTCTCCTGGACTCGGCGAGTTCGCCCAGCCTTCCCAGACCACCCTACGGCTGGACATCGTTTTGAACCGGCCGGTGTGATCAAACTATCTGAATTGTGAAGAGAAGAATGAGTACGGCGTCACCCTCTGCAATCTACAGGCTCCTCCACCCATCTTTGAGGCCCAGATCACATAAGCATCAAGCCGGTGTCCCGTCAGTAGGTCAGAGGTCAAGGGTCGCGCAGTAGCTACCAGTGCTTTATCACTAAGGTATTTTGCTAAACTGAGACTTTTTCCAAATAGATGCGTGAATAAAATGTTCTAGCTGTTAAGAGTTGAATGTGTACTTTAAAAGTTGCTTCAATGTGACAAAAATTAAAAAGGCTTGACGTGTGAAAAAGTTAATGAAATTCTTAGGCTGTTTCTTCTTCTTCTCGTTTTAGCTGTTCCCAATTAGGGCGCCACAGTGAATACAATCTCTCTGCCGTGATCTATCTCTGTGACCCTTTCAAGACTAATAATCCTCAATCCTTCTCTTAACCCACGTACAGAACCTCCTTTTTTGGCACTACCTCTTTTCTTCTGTTTCCAGATGACACCTTTTCCAACGTCTTTCTCTGTTTTGTAACCCTCATCTCTCCTTTGCACTGCAATCTTCCTGCTCTCACCCTATCCCTAAGCTTTCCATCTTTTGCTGTTCCTCCACTAACTCATTCCTAATTTTGCCCCCTTCTTGTACTCCCAAAGCAAATAGCAATATCACAATTCTGTTCACATCAATTCTTCTTCCTACCCTTTTTTGTGAAATGGTATTGTCTCAATAGCGATATCATGGCTGGTCTAACCACTGCCCTGTAGATCTTTCTCCTTTGGTTCTGATATTTCTGTCCATTTTTTTTTTTGGGGGGGGGGCGGAGGGGGGACTGCTTGTACACTCTTGTGCATGCAAAAGATTGCAAATATTCCTGCTAGAGTCATTACTCGGCACGCAAACCTTCCGACAGTAAATTTACACCAGAAGTTTGCTAAGCTGCACTGGCTTCGCAGTTACAAACACAGGATTGTCTTAAAATCTTCTTTCATGTACCATTGTTGTCATAGGATTTGCTCCTGCATATCTAACTCTGAATTGTTCGAAAACTTCATCAAACCCAACCCACCTCTCTGTCCAGTAACAAACTTCTTTACACTCAGTCTGTTGTCAATAGAAGCATGGGGTAGAAATCTTTTTTATCCCGCGGAACGCACGTATGTGAACAATTTACCGGAAGAAATAAAATTGACTACCTCTTAACACAATTTAAATCTAAACCTGAAAAACTCACCGCACTGAAAAACGCATTTTAACCGTGATTATCGCCTATTTATTGTTCTTTTGTAAATGTGCACTTTCTCTCCTGTGTAAATTATATGTACTTACTTTGCGGTATGAACACCTACATCGATACATTAGGTGGATTTTAAGTGCATTATAAAATGACATCCATCGATCATCATCTATCATCAATCATCATCATTATTAATTATTATCTTGCAGAAGTGATGGAGATTCTCAGACGCGTGGCCAGGAATGGGAGTCCGCCAGGTGATGGCAGCCAAGAGGCTTATGCCTTTGAATGCCTGGAGACAGTTCTGGAGGTCCTCCTAACCTCCGTTTCCTCGAACGTTGCCGACAGAAACCAGACAGAAAGGACTGTCGAACTCCTGCAGGAAACTCCTGGCCAAGGTAGGATATGCCATATCAGGAAAACTCACTCTTGGTCCTACGGGGGAAGAGGTAGGTGGGAGTCGTCCTGGAAGCAGAACATGAAGGGTTGAGACTATATTGACGTAGATTCAGCAGGCTCACTAAATTCATGAGCTTGACATCTTGAATAGCTGACTTTATTTTCTAAGTTTTGTTTGATGGAATTAAACGCTCATCCTTTAATTTTAAAAAAGATGATAAATAATAGCTTTGAAAAATTGCTCCAACAAGATTCCGAACGCAAGGATATTCAGGATATGAAGACTGCCTCTCTAGCACACAGAGCTAGCTGCAATTTGGTACAGTAAATTCCATTGTCGCAGATAATTAGAGAGAGTCTTAGAAACTGATGACGCTCGTATAAATGAACAGGGTCCAGCCCATCAGGGAAATCAGGGAAAGTTATTTTACTTTTTTTCCAGTCGGAAAATCAGGGAATTTGATAAAAAATGCCACAAATCAGGGAAAATCAGGGAAATTTTGATTGCCCAAAATCGAAAGTAAGTCCAGGAACTCTGTTAATTTTGTTCATATACAAAACAACATCCATTGGATGACTGCTATGTTTACGTGTGTTTTTATACTGCAAATAGTTCACTGCAACACATATAGAAACACGTGAAACTGCAATAGTTTGAAATAATTATTATGGAATTTTTGAGACTTCATCAGGGAAAAATCAGGATTTTTTTTTTTTTTTTTAAATGCTGGGAACGCCTGAAATGAGGTTGAACTGTATTTTACTTATGGCTGCTTGGCTGAGTCTGCTCTCTTGTAGTCCTTCTCTACTTATTTAACTGTGAGACCAAAAAAAAGGCTTGGCAATATTGGAACCCAATTGGATCTGTCGCTAATGCTTGGTTAGCAGATGGGTTCTGTTTTCCTATCGATTCACAATGCACCCCCAGAACTTGACTTCCAGCTTGTATAAGTGGCCATTAAGTCAACACTTATGTTCTGTAACAGGAATAGTTTTTGGTGATTAATTTCCCACGTTGGCAGAGTTTTGGTGAAGTTTGCGTGTTTTAATTTCGGAGATTGCAGAAGTGGGGTGAAGTAACCATACAAGGGCATAACGCTACTTATAGCCTAGCTATGCAGTACATAACTGTCCAAACCAAGCCAACACCAAACAAGAATAGAAAAAAGTAAAATAAAGAATATTGGCATGTTTTATTTTCCGCGCGGCATCGGTGGAGAGCGAAATGCCAGAAATTTCCACACCGTACAAAATATTCCATGTTTACCGTATATAATTTTTAATTTACAAAAGACAATTCCTTGTGCTAATATTCCTCAATAAAATATAAAATAATTTCACCCTTTTTTATCTTGGATGGAAAACGAAGTGGTTATGATTGCAGGGACGGCACATGTGCATTGGGTGAAAAACACCATCTACAACATCGGCATCTAAGGGGGCTGACATTTGTCCCGGCGACAGTTCTGATTAGTGACAATTGCTTGGCCGACAACATGCTCCGTCGATAAAATAATAAGTGTCAATTGCTCCAAGACATGTGGTAAATAAAATATGCAAACAGTTGAGCTCCTCAACATTCGTCCTGTTGTGAACTCTTCGTATTGCTTTTGCTCAGATAGACAACAGTTGCTCCGAGCAACGAGTGGCTCGTGGAATAGACTATAGCGGTGGAGCAATTATCGTCAAAGCAATTTTGCCAGACACTAAATGTCCATCGGAGCAAATTGGTCCGCCAGAGCAAAGTCATCAGACGCCGCATGTGATCCCAATGCTGCGATTTTTTTGGTGTTATTACTTTTGGTTTCCGCAGGTGACCGATGAATGGGCTGTCGCCCCGAGCTGACCTCTCCCAGTAGCCGGGGTTTTCCTTCTGCTGACGATGACCCTAAGACAGTAGCACCCTCAGTGACAGTCACAGAGCAGTGCCGGCAGCTCATGTCATCCCATATCGTCCGTTGTGCTAGACGGATCCACGCATTCCACAGACCTGGTCTGAGGAAATCGTCTGCTGTCGTGTGGAGAGGTGGGGTCAAAGATCGCCCAGTTTCTCCTGACAGCGATTCTCAAGATCTTAATCAATTTTTCTATCAACAAGTAGTTCAATTCTTATTTGATACTTAATGTTTATCCAATTATCATAATTGTCTACAGGCGCCGAACCTTAGTTAACTGGCGCACATTGGGACCAGACTATCCAGATAAGTGATATGGCCAGTTAAGAGAATAACGACAAACACAGTACTCTTGTAGCAATATTGGGGGGTTGAGGGGAGATAAAACATGTCATTACTGTATATTTCATAAACCACAGACCATGCACAAATTGGCAACAGGAATTTCACAACAAGTGACAACTTTAATTTTTGTTCCCCTGATACACAGCATATGTCTGTGTACACTTACTGATAAAAGGTATATCAATGACTAGCAGTGACTGGTAAGTCCATTGTCCCGGATAATAGAGCAGATCCAAGTAAGTGATGACGCGGATAAACTGAGCAGACTGCATGTGTAAATATCCAGCAAATCAGTCAGTTTCTATCAAGGTTATACTAAACCTGCCTGGCTTCGATTTGCCATTAAGATCAAGAAATCCACTGACCGTCAAAGGAGTAGGATTTACTAAATTCCTCTCAATCTTGTTACTCATACAATACCAATGGTAATTTCAAGTTCGGTGTTGGTTGGTGGTGTGGTGTTGCAAACCGAGCTCCAACACTGAGCTGGCTTTAAGCAGACAATACCGATTGACAACTATCGATCACATAACACCGAGTGACGCATCGCGATTTCATGTCATGCTGAAAGTTACGGCCGATGGCCGAAATAATTTGGACGAAATGTTACAAAAAATGAACACCTAAATCAATACTGCCTGCCAAAAAAACTAGTATGAATCTGAAAGGCAAGTTCTTTTCTCTATTCCTTTGTGGAATTTAATATTAATTTAGCAAATTTGAATGTAGATTTTTAAGGGGAAAAGGTATTTCCGTGGTTTGCATCGCACGATGAAGCCTTTCTCCATTAGGCAACACACTGACGCGCATTGTCACCATCTCAATAAGCAAGACAAACACCAACACGGAACTTGAAGTCACGGAATTTCTAATCCCTAGGATTTAGTGTTGATCAATGGGAAATTACACGCAAATCACAAACAGCCAACACACGGTACTCGTTCAGAGCAGATGATATTCAACACCAAACTTCCGAAATACGTCAATATTTTTTGAGCGCACACCAGGCCAAGTACGGTGTTATACCGGTGTTGTTGTTCTATACAACACCAACACCAGATTTCAACAACCCGAATTTGAAAATCACCGCCATTCTCTCAGCAATTCATCCACATGTTCAGGCATGGAAGAAGTGTGGCCTATTATGCAAAAGTGGCAATTGGATCAGAAACCTGAATCGAAACTGAAGTTCACTTTGTACAAGTAAAGAGCTAGTACTGATAAATAAATGCTCGTTCTGCTTGAGTATAACAAGTACTGTATAACGCGTGAATATTTCACAGTGGTTTTATTTTACGTCGAAATTTCGCGACTTAACCGAATGCGAAAATTTCTCTTCCTTTTATTTTCTGTACAAATGAATGCAAAATACAATAAAATCGCGATAAATACAACTCGCTGTGCGAATTCCCCGTCTCAGGCAAAATCGTGAAAAATATATAGACACGAAATATATGCGTGTAACAGTACCAAAATAAATCTCCAAGCTAGATGTTACACTCTAGCCTGTAATTGTATATGTTTCGACTCGTGTGGTTCTTGAGGCGTTGTATGGCTTCTCCAAGAGCCCAGGTATAGTTTAGTAAAATGGTAAAGAATAGAATCTTGCGATTATGATTTTTTGGACAGATCCTTTATGACGATACAGTCCGACATCAGTTATCAGCCAATCATTTTACCAGAGATCTCTTTTATCCGGAGCAATGGAATACCAGTCACTTCGCCAGTACTGATGTACCATTTTTAATAATATCAGAAGTTATAAACGCAACACACTGCTGGGTATCAGGGGAACAATGAAAAAAAAGTGTAAAGGTGTTTCTTGTCAGGGTCCAGCCCATCAGGGAAATCAGGGAATAATTATTTTACTTTTTTCCAGTCGGGAAAAGTAGGGAATTTTGATTGGCCCGAAAATTGAAAGTAGTTCAGTCAGACTCTGTTATATTTTGTTGGCAAAAGTTCACTGGCAAACAACATAGAAAATATGTGAAACTGGAAATGAGTTGAAAATAATTATCATGGAATTTTGAGACTTTCATCAGGGAAAATCAGGGAATTGTTTTCATTGATAATGCTGGGAACCCTGTTTGTGCATAGGTCTGTTGGCAATTTATGATTGTCTGTGGTTTGTAATGCATGCTATATCGTAATGATGTGTATTCCCCCCTCCCACCCTCATTATCCCCCTCTTATCTCTCTTATCCGGCCTTACACTTATCGGGATGGCTGCCGGTCCCCAACGTGGCCAGTAACTGAGAATCAGACTGTATATTAATGCCCGGAAAATTGCTCACTCTGTAACTCTTCAGCTTTTTAGTCTAAATTACTCTATGTACACAGTTTAATTCAGACATCACAGATTTGTTACTACAAACAATTTTTCAATAGGGTTTTGTGTTGCTTTCCTATGTCTAGGGTGACAATAAATATCTTTGACAAAAAGTGTGATCAGCTCAAAAACTACACTTGTTTTAACTTAACCCTAATGCGACACAGCTATTTGCGGTCTAGTCATCACCCCCCCACCCCCCCCCCCCCCCACCATGATGCGCACAGATCGCTCGCGAAAATTCGCATAGCGCATAGAGCTAGATATAAGACTGTATAGTTAGATTCAAAAATACATATGTTTTTATTTTTTGAATAATTAATTATGGCAATTTATGGCATGAAATCATATTTTTGTCTAGCAACTCACTTAACCCTATTTTAACTGGGCTATTTCAGACCAGGTTTTTCTGGGGGGGGGGATCAATTTGACCCCCCCCCCCCAAAGATCTCGGCCGCCGATCGGGCGTCGCGGCGAAAATTTTGCGGTGCCATAGAGGCGATGTAAAACTGACTGCACGACTGCAATAGTAAAATTTCAAAAAATTAATTTTTCTATTTTTTAAGTAATAATATGCTAATAAGTGTAGAAATGCTGTTTCGCCTATAACGTCACTTACAATGAGCTAGTAGAAATAGTAATTTTTGTGAGAAATATTCATTTTGATCATTTCTAACAATTATCTACAAAAATCATTTGCCAAATTGGAATTAATTTCCTATATGTATTTGATTGTTTTGTGAAATTTCTTATGTATTTTTGTTTTTTCGACGCTTTTGTTTTCTATGTTTTTTCGAATGAAATTTGTTGGGGACATTTTTTGCAATTATAAACAGCATAAAATTAATCATTTCAAACCAAGTAAAAGCAAAAAATCATACATTTATGATTTATGGCTGAAAACACAATTTCACTGAAATTGTACACGAAATCACGTTTTTTTGAGCAATTTTGGGGTTGACATGCATGTATTAAAAGTCGCTGCAGCGTCGTAACGGTATGTCCGATTTTCGCGAAAACGGTCTAACAGATGCGGCAAGACTTGATAAGTAAAAAGTCGGCGAGCGACCGGTGAAAAAATTGTTGCGCATGCGCAGCGGCGTGGTCGCGAAATTTGTCGTAGGGGGGGTCAAATTGACCCCCCCCAGTTAATATAGGGTTAAAATAGCTTGTTGAATGCTAAGTTTGGTGAAAGTATTCTTACTGATATTTCTTACAATTATCTCCCCAAAAATTTGCCAAATCAGAATGATTTTCTTATGTATTTTATTGTTTTGTGAATTTCTTTTATATTTCTTTTTTTTTCAACCTTTGTTTTTCATTGTTTTTTCGATGAACTTTGTCAGGGACACATTTGCGATCATAAACAGCATGAAATATATCCATTGTGCCCCCCCCCCCCACGGATATTACAGTTAAATGAGTGATAAGCTCATCAGTTGTGAAAGTCAATAGTCACTGACCTTTGATGTCATGTCTCTAGGTGGGGTACAGCAACGTGTTCGGACCAACCTGTATGGCGCCCTCATGAATTACCTCCAGATTCCGACGAAGCCGCGAGAGATCCCGACATTACAGGGAGCCCTCGCCCTAAACTCGGCCCTCCTTGAGGAATATGAGAGAGTGACGATGGCCAACGTGACTGTAATCGAGGAGTTTGGGGAGGCCCTGTGTGACCTAGTGTGCAGAGATGCTTGTGATGGACATGAATTAGGCAGGGTAAGCTGAAAAGTGCTGCCAACCAACTTAAAGGCAGTGGATCTCATTTTCAAACATCCCCGCAGACCAGGAAAAGATAACCCATGCCCTTAGGCTATTGATGAAGGGCATGTCTGTGAAACCTGGGGGTCAGTGATTGCCTAGAATTTGACAAATGCAAAAGAAAAACAATTGCCATTTAGTGTAAGTTCTATGGTAGGACTTTTTTTCTCGCGAGAAAAAAAATCAAATCTGAGTCTAACAGTCACTATAATTCCGCTAAAACTGAGTTTCTAGCCCCTATATTTTGCTAAAGATTCCCAGATGGCATTTTCTTCTTAATGCCATTGTATTTACACAATGTTAATTTTTAGGCATGCAAAAGAGATCCCCTGCCTTTAAGGACACGCAAAATTCGACTCAATACATGTATTACACAAGAGCATAGTCAAAACCTGGATGACACTGCATGACTGCGAGGGACTAACACAAATCGTCAATTTTTGACTGATCGTAATCACTGTTTTCTCAACATAAAAATGAAAATTATTTCTAAACGTATTTACCACTATCTTTAGTACAAAAGTAGAGGTACGCCATATTTCAATAATAGCAATTTTTATGCTTTATCAAAAAACTATTGAACACACAACGGCACATGAATCGATAAGGGAGCGATGAATGTCCTTATAGAGTAGTAGATCCATGCTGATATACTCTATCATGATGTCATTGTGGAGTGGGGGTATTTCTTGTAAGTTCACTCATAGTCCTGGTTTCTTTTTTTCTTAACCCTCAGACTCTTGCTCTCTCCGTTATCGATGCTGTCATCGTGATAGATGGGCGTGGTCACTGGCTTTCCTATCTCATCTCCAAGGGTTATCTCCGTCACTTTGTAGAGGGCTTGCTACAGACAGACCAAGCCTTACAGAGTTGTCTTCAGCCCAGCCCGGAACCTATCAAGGCTCTCTACATCTACGAATCAACTATGGTAAGAATCAAGACAATCAATTATTATACAGCGTGGTTCAAAAAGAATGCTACACATGCGATCGTTAATTTCTTCAAAATCATTCACAAAATGTCATTGGTGATTAGTTCATGGGTTAGAACATTCTTTTTCCAACAAAATGATACCATGATCATTCATTTTGATTGATGTGTTGGGATCTGAGGGCTATTTTTCGGAGGCAATGTCGTTTCCCATACCAGACAAACCGCGATGACAATGGAGATGTAGCTCCCATCGTCTTCTTTATGAAAGCGAGGGCATTCCAGCCCTTTGTCATCGCGGTTTGTCCGGTATGGCAAGTGAGACGCCAGAATATCTCGGTGTAACGATGACCACCGCTGTAGAAAAATTGGCAAATTTTGGGAAAAAATTGCCATTGGCCTCCGAAAATGGCCCTAGAATCAAAACGCCGTACTCAAAATCAATGATGCTTGTATCAATTTTATTGGAAAAAAGAATGTTGCTAACGCAACGGAAATAAAAATTAAATGACATTTTGCGCAATAATGGTGAAAGAAATTAGCGATCAGTACTCGTAGCAATTCTTTCTGGGCCACCCTGTATGAGTGGCCTTTGTGTATTTGAACAGTATTCTAAACATGTTTCCATGCTAGAGCAAAGACATTAGGGAATCTCAGTCTGCTTGAAA
>JZLH01S0608853.1:5791-27089 GCA_001188425.1 Eucidaris tribuloides | reverse complement strand
TTTAACTCAATGGAAGTATTCTGTTATGTGTTATGTTCAGCAACTCACTTCTGTACTAAAGTGACTCAAATCCTTAACTACAATATTTTCTTCTGTTTGGCCACTGTATTATTATATCTCTCTATCTCATTTTTTTTCTCGTTTTTTTTTTCAGTCACTTCTGACACGTGTCGCTGAAAACGTAACGGGAGCCCAGGCTCTCCTCCAGGCGGGTCTGATGGAGAGACTAGCACAGTGTAGATTCATTGACCTTCGACCTGAGCACAACATAAATGGGTAAAATAACATTTCACAATTCGTTGTGCGGCTGGCAGAATGTTGTTAGCAAATGCATTAAAGGTATTGGCTAACATTTACCACAGTTAAAAAAATCTGAGCTACATGATTCCCCATGCTACCATTATCTTTGATAAGGTCAAAAATGACGCCCTGAAAACATGTATTTCAAAATGATTATTTAGTGCTTTAAAAAAGTGAAAATCGTAAGTTGATCGGATTCACCTGCCCATTTTCTCCCATAGACTTACTGTGTGTACACCTACACAATTTAAACTGAGAAACTCGCCCCGAGTTTTAATTGTTTATTCATGCATACCTTGCCATTGGCAGTGTAACTTTCCAAACTTTTTTATTCTAGGGTGTTTATTTGTCCATATGAACACTACTATGTAGTTCAGATATCAAAATTTGACAATTTTTTAAATTGAAGCTCCACAATGTTAGCCTATCACTTTAAGCAAAATGTCGTTAACCTTAAATTGCTTGTAACATGAAAACCATTGGCTTTTTTCACATGAAAATCAAAGTATTGTGATCTTTGAGGTCCTCCTGTCAGTATGTTAGGCAGAAATAGGGAATAAGATTCTTTATTTTCAATTTAGAGACAACATACAGTGTGTATCAAAAAAAAGTAGACACTTAGAAGAAAAATTATGTAAAAAAACTTTCATGATTTTGAGATTATTTTTTATATGAATATTCTACCTTGGACCTAAGCTATCCGATGACACTGTTGGTATTGAATGTATTTCACGCATGAGTGAGCACAGCCCACTTTGGTCCAGTCGTTCAAATATGCATTTGCACACAAAATTGTGTTCTAATAGTCAATTTTTAATGCCTTGCAGACTGATGCTGCAGAAGATTTTAACTGATGTGCACAAGTATTAACCCTAAAAAGACTGGGGGGAGCCTAAAAGGCCCCCGCCCCCTGTACATAAACCGCGATAACTTTTTGTGCATAAAGCGTTCGCGCCGCCATTTCATGACTTTTTTCTCTTGAGTTTTGCGCAACTTTTGATACCAAATTTGTATACCCCCATGCAGCGGTTGCAGAGTTACATAACATTTTCGTATCACTTGTCACGTAAGAAATCGAAATTTGTACTCATTTGTGTGTAAAGTGTATGGTATTTGAATGAATGTTATAGACATTGTTTTCTAACTACCAATTAATTTTATTTATTTCCTTATCCTACCAAGTCATCTGTAATTCAATAGATACAGTTTAAGGATATGAAAAATAATGAAAAAAATCTACATAAAAAAAATAAAAGAAATACATCAAGATAATAGCCAAAATAAAAGAGACAATACAGCCCGAATATCTTATTTCAGATTTAGATAATTTTACATAAATCTGCCATAAGCCATATCTAATAATCCAAGCATGAAACAACACAATTCCATGATAAACAACCTCTTCTTACAGCTGAAAACCTTGAAACAGGAATTTACGGACCACAATAGGCACCAAAATATGAAAAATTCAATTTTTTGATAAAAATTTGCATATTTGCATAATTAATTATGAATATATTAAAAAATACAATGAATATCAGTATTTTGACTATGTTTTGTTTTAGAGGACATAACAAAGGACGTGTGTGCCAAATTTGGTTGCGATCGGACGACCAACAGCCGAGATCTTGGGTTTGGGCCCCCGTTTTTCCAGCCTCCAAAAGAGCCCAGTCTTTGAACGGTTAAATCCTCAGCATGCTCAGAGAAGAGATAATATCAATTTTGTGACAAGAAAGACAAAAATGAAGCAATGGTGCAGATGCACTCCACTAAAAAAGAAGAAGATGTCATGTTTGCGAGATGAACTGTGAATTGATAAAAAAAAATGGCATTTTCTTCATTTTTAGGATGGTTTATCTGAATCATTACTTCATTTTTGACTTTCTTGTCACAGATTGATATTAGCTCTTCTCTGAGCATGCTGAGAATTCAATACTTGTGCACATTAGTTGAGAGCCTCTGCAGCACCGGTCTGTGAGGCATTAAACATTGACTATTAGAACACAATTCTGTGCGCAAATGCATTTTTGACCGATTGAACAACAGTGGGCTGTGCTCACTCATGCGTGAAATACTATCACTACCAACAGTGTCATCAGATAGCTTAGATCCAAGGTAAAATATTCATCTGAAAAAATAATCTCTGTGTAGTGAAGAAAATAATTTTCTCGAAATCCCAAATCCAAAATTGTTCTTATTTTTACCCTCCAAATCCCAGGTCCAAAATTTTTTCACGGTTATAATTTTTGTGGGGGGGGGGGCACATATTGTAATTTCCAACTTATGGTGCATATTGTGGTGATAGGTCACATCTTATTTCATTTTGTCACAAAAAAAACCTGGTGCTACAGCAAATTATGCACAATGATTGGAGTGAATACCGGATATACAGCGCGTTCCGATGTCATGTGACACTGTCGTTAGCAACCTGATTTAGCACAGTCGCTTGAATGAGAATTTGACCCATCAAAAAGGGTTTGGAAAATTGCTGTTTTGGGATATTTAAAATTCAATTCTTAGGCTGAAACTCACACATTTGATAGAACAGATATCAAGCTTTTTTCAAAACTGAAATTAAAAAAAATCATCAAAATAGTGGTTGGGTTGGATTTTGGTGTTTTCTGTGATTTTGTTTGTTGCGACTTTTGCCCCCAGTCGTCGGAGTGGCTCACATATATTTTTTGTGTGTACAGAAGTCTTTGTTGTATGTGTGACTTTCCTCTCTGACTGATATGACCACTTGGTAATATGCATTTACATAGTGTAGCTAAAGATGTATTATTTTACATTTGTTTGGGGTAAAAAAATCCTGGGTTATGGTGGTAAAGAGTTTTCTACAAGGTAAAAACCTCGGGGACGGGGGGGTACCCCCCCCCCCCCCCCCCCGGGTCCACCTCTCTTGCTGTTGCTTAAAACTCCTAATTTTATTTCTAATAAGTTGGCAGGTTATGTAGATGCATGATGATGATGATTTTAACAATGATGAAAGTGATAATTATGAAGATAATCGATAATGCTGGTGATAATGATGTTGAGGGTAATGATGATGATATGGATGATGGTGATGATGATGATGATGATGATGATGATGATATGGATAATGATGGTGATGATGATGATGTTGATAATCAGGGCTCGACACTAGCACTTGCCCGCTTGCCCGGGGCAAGTAAAATTTCATGTCGGCCAAGTAAAAACACAAAATGTTAAAATTTACTTGCCCAATTGGGCAAGTAAAATTTTGATCATGAAATGAACAAAACATATCCAAAAATCTTGCCAAAAACAAACAAAATACATGTATGTCCAAAACTTTGTGTTCAATCAAATTTTATTTTGTTCATTGTACATACTTCATTTTTATATTTATGACTTTGTAAATTCATAAATCACACCTTGTGCAACCCCCATAATAAAACAGATGTCCAATGCTATAAAAAGGCCTTACTGGTTAAGACTAAGGGGAATAATTTATAAAGTTTTTTACTATTTATTATCAGGCAAGTAAATTTTTCATTCGGGCAAGTAAAAATCTGAAAGTGATAATTTCACTTGCCCAAAGGGCAAGCAGGAAAAAATGTTAGTGTGGAGCCCTGTGATAATGATGATGATGATATGGATAGTGATGTTGATAATGATGATCATGATATGGATGATGATGGTGATGATGATAATGATGATGATGATGATAATGATATGGATGATGATGGTGATGATGATAATGATATGGATGATGATGATATGGATGATGGTGGTGATGATGATGATGATGATGATGATAATGATGATGATGATGATGATGATGATGATGATGATGATGATGATGATAATGATGATGATGATGATGATGATGATAATAATGATGAAGAGAGTATTACCCATCAATTCATGTTTTGTTTTAATTCAGTTTTCCCCGAGTAGCGGAGGGTCTTGAGACCATTGCTGTGGACTCCTTTGTGCCCGATGTCATGTCTCGTTACCGTCAGCTTCTGTTTCCCATCCTCAAGCTGTGCATGGCTATCCTCACGTCCCTAGGGAGTCAGCACAAGGAGGCTGCCAGTCAGGTCAGTGGATTAGGTTTCAAAGTTGTGTCTAGGATTTGCACATCCCAAAATGAACTGATCGACCAAATAGACTAAAATCATTTAGAATGTCAAGATCCACATATTAACTCTTTACACGCGTAGTTCGCACTCATGCTCTACCAGCAGCGTGCGGGATTCGCATTTCACGCTCAAACATAGAAATGATTGTATTCACCCGATTTTATACTGATTTTCCCGATGGTAGCAGTATTCGCTTTGTATTGTTTACATTCCTCAAGTACGGGGTATTATGTAAGATTCTAAAAGAACCAGAAAAATCGATAAATACAATCAAGGCCCCGTAATACAAAAGAACGTTGGATTAGACAGAAGTGAATTTTGAAAAGAACACTCAAATTACAATAAGACGCGCTTTTCACTGATAATCTCTTCATTTTCTCTATTCATTGCCCTTTGGTGACTCATCTCTAAGTTGTGACAAATCAGGTTTCTATATGTAGCTTGTGGTTTACACTCTTGTATTGTTCGAATGGAGTCGTATATTATCAAGCAGGACGCTTAGAACTTCATGTATATTGGTTGCAATTAGGCATTACTTTACAAAATCCAGATGTATATTTCCAATTAGCCTTCATGCAATCAGAAGGTCTGCAAAATGTATTTCAACTTTACTTATAACATTTTTCCTAAAAATGATGTTGTGAAAAGTTATAGCGAGTTGAAGTCAGTCATTCAATTTCCTTTCCTGTAACTGAGCGCTCTTAAAAATAATTCCGCACACAGGGGTTTCACGGTCCCGCGCACAAAGAGTTAAATTTCACCTCTCACAAAGCCTTGGGACAGATAAGTCTTGTTTCCTGAAAATAAGCGCTGATAAAATTCAGACAGGATGCAGTGATGTAATGTGACTAACAGTACTGTCTTTGAATTTGCCTTACCTTACCGCTGTTCCTTCCCTTTAAAGAGGTTGGATGTCATGGTTTTCCATCTTTCCCTGTTCAGTGCAATCTCACAACATTCATTTATCTGTCCTTGCCTGTTCATCTCCTCAATATTTCCAAGCCAACTTTACCGTTTTTAGACCTCTTCCTCTCCTGCCTACAATATTTACCCTCCCATGATTTTTCTTTTGCAAATATTTGTGTCTTCTGGTGCGGCGATAATATGAGAGTTTGCATTTCTTTGATTGATATTAAAGGTTAGCTGACATGGATTGCGAACACTTGAATAGGCCTCAAGAACCAAATGAGTTGAAATATACACCAACTATACACTAGCGCAGGAGGGGATCTCCCACCTGGAGGATTTGTCTGTAATTTGTTTACTATTAAGGAGAATCAAGCATAAACATAGGCAGTATCTTATTTTTTGCGGGGGACGAATAAAAATAAGCCCCATAGAGAGCCCACACAGCAGGTTTCCGTGCCTATGAGTAATGTTGACATTGTTTTATTTTTGAATGACGTCAATGTTTGACTTACAGATTTTCACAGGAGAATCCTTTGCCATGAGGTTTACTTGATTCTAGAGTAGTTGTCAGCCCAACGTTAATGGACTACCCCCAGATGCATGTCATTACTTTTAACATTTTAACAATTCTTTATGTGTAAGATTCATGAGTTTCAGGACTTCATCGTTTGTTTTCCTCTCTTTCCATGATATACGGCCCATTCTACGATAGGTCCACATTTCGAAGGCCTCTATTTTCTTTTCCATACTTGAATTCAACGTCCATGGCTCACTGCCATACATGAAGATGGACCATTTAGAATTTACCCCACTGATAAACCAGTCTGATTGCAAGACCTGATTTGTATATCTTCTAGTGAAAACTGAATACCTGCCGATCATACCTTACAAGCTCAAATCGGCACGCACGTCACCCATCACGTAATCTACAAGACTGTATAGTTAGTTACCTGGAATTAATTTCATATTAATTAATTATGCTAATTTATGCATAAAAACATAATTAAGCTGAAAATCACTAATTAAAGCTCCAAAAATGCTAATTTTTTGGTGTAGACACTCTTTTTAGTGTTCTTAGCAAATGTACTTGAAAAGAAATCGGAATCAAAATTGATTTCCTATGTATTTCATTGTTTTGTGAATTTCTTATGTATTTCATTGTTTTTTCGACCTTTTGTTTTCTATTGTTTTTTCGATGAAATTTGTCGGGGACACGTTTGCAATCCTAAACAGCACAAAATCAATTAATTTCAACCTGTAAAAGTAAAAATAATCATACTTTTATGAATTTTGGCTGAAAACACAATTTGTATTGAAGTTGTACAGAAAGTCACGTTTTTGAGCGATATTTGGGGTGACATGCAAGTACAAAATGTTACGTAAGTTCGGAACCGTGTACCTGGACGTCGCAAATTTGGTCTCAAAAGATGCGGGAGACTCGAGAAAAGACAGTCCCGAAACGCCGTGACAACTGCTTCGTGCATTGCAGACATATTGCGCGAAACGTCTAGGGGTAGATTCCGCCCCTCCCCCCCCCCAGCCTTTTTAGGGTTAAACAACAAACACAGCTTTTAATTCATGTTTCCAATTGTATTACATTCTGTTTCTCTGGTGTGACTCGTGTGATGGAGTCATGACATTACCCCAGAAATGAAAAATAATGGAAAATATCCAAATTATAGTTCAGATAAACATGGTGAATGAAGAACCATAGACCTTACCATACATTTATTAATTAATTTGTCAAAAATGATATGAAAACTGAACTCATGTGATACAATAGCTGCATTGCATCGTAACATCAAATTTAAAGGTCAAAATGAATAGCTACCAGAAAAATTTCAGGGGAAAAACTCGTAAGGAGATGAAATTTATCAAACAATTTACAAAATATCCTTTATGTAGTCTCTTCTACTTAATTTTAATGTGAGTTTTGGAGTTAGTGTTTTTGAAAAAAGTTTGCAAAATGTAACCAACATTATTTCATTCTTAGAAATTATATACATCTTTATGGTTGTCTCTTGTAACTGTTCTTCTGTCACTTGTTGATTAACAAAGATGATCTTTATATTCTCATTAATTGTGAGTTTGGGAAAGAGGCGTGTGATTGGCCTTCTGTTTGTCGAACCAGGGTCGCATTTACACAGATGAAAAAACATGCAAGCACGTGGCTGTTCTTTAGACTGACTTGCCTTATTTTTGTTGAGCCACTGAGGTGGAGCAAAACTAAGGGAACCTTGGCAGCATCCGTGCATCCATCATCCATCCATCTGTCTGTAATGTTTAAAACTTTGCAACCATTTGTCCGTTTTTGACGGTACATGGACCTCAATGTTATGTAGCTGTCATAGATCATGTATATAGTCGTCAAAGGTCAAATGAGGTCAAATGTTAAAATATACCTGTTAGTTCTCTTGGGGTTGGTAACTTCCTAACCATAAGCTCATTTGTAGCCAGATTTTTTTTGGTAAATGCCCTATAGAAACCGCAATGTTAAATTGGGGTCAAAGGTTGCATAAGTAGGTCAAAGGCCAAATGTTAACCTCATGTTAACGTTTAACCCCATCCAGGTGCTTCATTTCGTGGTGGCGCACTCCGATACATTCACAGCCATCCTGAGAGACCAGCAGCCTCATCTGACCAGAGAAGCCCTGGAAGAACTGGCTCTCGTTACTGGTGTCAGCGGCTCAGTCACTGCTGAAGGTACGCATACTTATGATCCTACGCCAAGCATCTCTTTTGCATGCCGAAAAATTCCCATTCTGTAAATACACTGGTATATAAAAGAAAATACCATTTAAGAACCTTTGGCAAAGCAAAGTATAGGAGCTGAAAACTCAAGTTTTAGTGGAATTCTAGTAACCGTAAGACTTTGATTCTACTAGTCTGCTTCAGACCCTTTAAGTGCTCACCATGTATAATGTGTGACATTTTCTTTCAGTGTTTAGATGTGTAGCATATGCATTCCTGCACATGACAAATATTATGCATAAGTCTCAGGCAGATAATTATTCTTAGACCAGTACATGCTTTCCTAAAATAATACTACTTAACTGATTGAGTAAAATGAGTTTTACACAGAGTCTAATCATGGACCTATAACGGTCTAACTGACCGTTACTCTTTGGTGCATTTTTCAAATTCTAGGTAAATGCTGATCTTCAGATTTCACAGACATGTCTTTCATACATATTCTGAGGGCATGAGTGAAGTTTTGTTGTGCTGTGGAAGGGGTGCAAAGGAGATTCCATGCCTTTAAAGGTTGTGTTCATGATTAGCACACCCCAAAATGAGCTCAGTCTCTAAAAGGGATTCAAATTATTCATAATGTAACCATTCCCACTTATTTAAACCACTCACAAGACCTTGTGGCAGTAAAGTCGGTCTAGTGAAAATAATAACCATCCAAAACTCAGTTTGAATACCGGTAATCAGGTTGTTTCGATGCATTTATTTTAATTTACACGACTGTTACACTAGGATACTGGGCTGGTTGTCAGGCAGTATCTTGTATCATTAAGTTAACCCATTGGCTACAGGAACCGGATGTGTCCTGTGTTAACTATATGGGATTTCCAGAATCTCGGAGCCAACGGGTTAACACATATTCCATGGTAGTCAAAGCTTGTGCCGGGTCAAAGCTGGACTAGTGCCAAACGGCCTCAGTTACGCAGAAACACGTAAATTCCTCACAATTAAACAATGAGCGGGAGAAAACTACAAACAGCGTTTCAAATCAAGAATGTGCTACAAATTAAATTAGAACAAGTGGCCTTGGCCTATCATTTATATTTTGAAAACTGGAGATCGTATGACCCCCAAATTTTGAACACCATATTTCTAACCATTTTTCCACTGGATAAAATCTGAACATAAACAGTAACCTCTGTATTAAATCAAGACCTCTGTCTATCATGACCTCTGTCTTTGTAGCTGACTTGTGAATTGACTTGTATTGTGGTTTGTCCTCCCAGTTGACTACTTTGACCCCGCCCTCCTGGATACGACTGGCCCCGCCCACATTCCTCTCCAGACTCACCTGACACGCCTCCATCGTCAGATCTTGTCTCTGGTCCCTCGCTTCTGTTCCCTGGACCACTGGCTGCGGGACCTGAAGGCCCCGGGGGGAAGGCATCAGGGGGTGGGGGAGGACGAGGGGCGGGGGCAGAGTGGACGGCAATCCCTTCTGGAAATCATCAGTCACATCATTGGTTACTGCCGCACTGTCGTCGTCAGATCAGGTAAACATGAGGTTCCATGCATGGATGGAATTCAGTGGCGTATTATTAATAAGTTTGTATTCCCATCACAGTCAAAGAAGGGCAAATGACACCTTCTCTCATTAAACAGTGCCGTAAAGCAGCAAGCTCAAGGAGTTAACATAATTGTCATACTTTAAATTCTTTTTACACTTTTAAAAGAGTACCATTGTGGTGCCAAATTGTGCCAGCAACATGTTTGAAGTTAAATCTTCAACAAAGAAGATTTTGGTTCTGTTATTCAGTTTTTGGTTTAGGGTTAGGATAAGGGGCTGAGGTAAGGGTAAGAAGTAGGGTAAGGATTAAGGTAAGGGTAAGGGTAAAGGTAAAGGTAAGCATATGGAGTTAGGCTAAGTGTAAAGGGAAGGGTTAGTGTTAGGATTGCCATTGAAGCCAATTTTATGCCCCCGCCGACGAAGTCTTGAGGGGGCATTAAGCGTTGCACCTGTCCGTCGGTCCCCCTAATTGGTTTTCGCACGATAACTTAAAAAATATTTGACAGATTTTAAAAATTTATGGTGTGTAGGTAGATCATACTAAAATACAGGTCAAGTTCGAATTCGGAGTCTACAGGTCAAAGGTCACAGCTCATTATATATGCGAATTGGTTTCCGCACAATAACTTAAAATATGTTTGACGGATTTAAAAAATTTTGGTTTGTAGGTAGATCATACTACCATACAGGTCAAGTTCGAATTCGGAGTCCGCAGGTCAAAGGTCACAGCTCATTATATATGCGAATTGGTTTCCGCACAATAACTTAAAATATGTTTGACGGATTTTAACAATTTTTGGTGTGTAGGTAGATCATACTAACATACAGGTCAAGTTCGAATTCGGAGTCCGTAGGTCAAAGGTCACAGCTCATGCAGATTGCTTTCCACATGATTACTCAATAAGAAATGCTTAGTGATGGCGTTAAGCGGGGGCATCTGTGTCCTATGGACACACCATATTTCTAGTTTGCCTGAAGGGTTGTCCTGCAGTCCTGTGGTAATTCTGTTGACCTGTTTTCATTTCACCAGGTACCACGGCAGAGGAATGCCAAGTACTGTTTACCCCATCCCTCCAAGAGGCTGTTGCACGAGACTATCACAGGTTGGAAAGTATGTATCTATAACTACTATGATCTTATTCTCATTTCTTTCAATTTATGCAAATTATGTTGTAACATGTTTTAAAGCAAGGTATAGTTTTGGTAAAAGGTAAAAAATGAAATTCTTTGCAATTATGTTTTTAAGATACACCTACATGTATATGATATATCAATGCCCTGAAAATTGCTTACTCTGAAACCCTTGCAATTTTTGAGAAAGTACTCAAAATGTAAAATCTCGAGAGTTGGGGGTAGGGACCTCTGAGATTTCCCATGGGTAATGTACATTCCGCTAGATAGTCTGCTTTAATATAAACATCATAATTTGTCACTATAAGCAATATTTTCACTAGGTTTAATGTTGTTTTCTGATGTCTGAGGTGACAGTAGATTATTTTGTGAAAAGATTGACAAACAGTTTGTCTGATGGACCAAAACTCTACTTGGGCTGTCCTTCTCCTTCTAGCCTCTTCCCACCAGTCTCTGGATATCTCCAAGCCACCTAGCCTGGGAGTCATTGTGCGGCACTTGCGGCAGGCTTGTGCTGAATTCCTTGCTGCCATGGAAACACATCAACAGTTCATCCACAAACTGCAGAATGTTGCTGATTTGCCCGCTGAGGAGCTCAAGGAAGTAGGCCACTTATTTTAAAAAAAATTTTATTTGCCACATTTTAAACATGAATTTCAAGTTCAGTTCAGGTTTCTCATTCATTTTGCCATTTTTGCACAATAGGCACACTTCTGAAATATATAGTTGTGAATGACTATAGGCAAACCCCGTTATAATGAGCACGGGTATAGCGAGGACCCGCTTAATATGAGGACATTTCTTGGGTCCCAATTTTTCTTCCATAGACCTCCGTGTATTATGCTTCTCATATAACGAGATCGTCAATAGCGAGGTAAATTCCCAGCCTTAAAGGCACTGTATAACAATTTTCCAGTTTAAAAAATCTGAGCTACATGATTCCCCATGCTACTAGTGTCTTTGATACAGTCAAAATGAAGCCCTGAAAAAATTGCAGTGTAAAACAATCATTAAGTGCTTTAAAAAAGTGAAAATCATTGAGACCATTCCAGCTTTTTCTCCATAGACTGCTGTGTTGCAGAATTTCCTATCACCCGATATAAATTAATGTGCCAATTTGTATCTGCACATATTGTACAGTGACAGCATAAACTGTCCAAACTTTTGTGTTCTAGGGTGTTTACTTGTCCATTCAAACACTGTCAGATATGTCAGATAGCAAAGTTCGACAATTTTTAAACGGGTCTTCCACAGTGTTATATAGTGTCTTTAAAATAAAGAAAAACAAAAAAATTGACCCTGTTATAGCACGCATCCACCACAGTTTACATTGGCTAGCGAGCGCAACCAATGTTTCGCACTGTAAAATGAACTCCTTTGCAAGAAGTTTATCAACAAGTCCGGCGTACTACACTACTGCGCGTTGTACACACTTCCTATCAGAGAGAGAGGACCCATGTCAGTTAGTCACTAAACTATAACACACGTTCAGTGGTGCCAGCTAGCACATGTAACTGGATGACGTATCCTTCCTGCCCATTGCACCATATTCGGTCACGGGGAAGTTGGAATCATCATTCACTTACATTTTCAGCACTGTTATTTCAGTTCAGTGACTTATTTAGTTAGTAAATTAAGTTGTACATGTATATATTTGCAAAACGCAAGAAAACATTGCAGTAGTGGTCGAAATCTTGTTACATTAATATGTAGTCCCATATGCATAAATTTGTGTATGTTTTCATCATGTACTTTTATAGCGAGCAATCGGCTGTAGCGAGGATAAATTGTGGGTCCCGACGTCCTTGTTATAACGGGGTTTGCCTGTAGTGTTTTGTATTGAGAAAGAGGGATTAGGAAATTCCTGCTCATTATTTTCAGTGCATTTATTAATCAGTGCAAATTGGCAAGCAGAACAGGGCAAAATTTAAATCCGAATTTTTTCTAACAAAATGGAGGGCCCTTGAACCATTTAACCCTGAAATTGCGTGGTCTTTTAGACCAATCTCACACCGGGGGGATCCATTACCCCCCCCCCTCGATTTCTCAGCCATTGACCGTGCAATCGTGCCAAGATGGTATGGTTAATTACCTAGAAATAATTTCACATGAATAAATTATACTAATTTATGCATAAAATTAGGATTTACTTCTAAATCACTAAATTAAGCTCCAAAAGTGCTAATTTTTGGTCTGGACACTCTTTGTAGATATTATTTCAATATTTGTTCCAATATTAGGTATTGTTTTCTTGTTGAATGAGAGTAAATGATTTTCGTTTGATATAAAAAATGGAAATTGATTAACCCTAAAAAGTGATTTAGAGGTCAATTTTATTTTCCTGCATAGATTAGCATAATGAATTAATGTGAAAATATTTCTGGATAATTAAACATACAGGTTTGTACATTACGTCTTGAGCAATGTGCTTGCCGATTTTCAGCGCGATTGCTATTGATTGTTGAGATCTTTGGGGGTTGAATCCAAACCCTAACCGGCTACAGAAAAGCCAAAAAAGCCCGGCCTGGTTAGGGTTAAACATTTAATATATAATCTTTGTTTGGATAATTTGTATCTTAAGTTTGCATATAAAAGTCTAACTGCTTGTATGTCACAACGTCTTGTACCTCTCTGACCTCTAACTGCTTGTATGTCACAACGTCTTGTACCTCTCTGACCTCTAACTGCTTGTATGTCACAACGTCTTGTACCTCTCTGACCTCTAACTGCTTGTATGTCACAACGTCTTGCACCTCTCTGACCTCTAACTGCTGGTATGTCACAACGTCTTGTACCTCTCTGACCTCTAACTGCTTGTATGTCACAACGTCTTCCACCTCTCTGACCTCTAACTGCTTGTATGTCACAACGTCTTGCACCTCTCTGACCTCTAACTGCTTGTATGTCACAATGTCTTGTACCTCTCTGACCTCTAACTGCTTGTATGTCACAACGTCTTCCACCTCTCTGACCTCTAACTGCTTGTATGTCACAACGTCTTCCACCTCTCTGACCTCTAACTGCTTGTATGTCATAATGTGTTGCACCTCTCTGAACTCTAACTGCTTGTATGTCACAATGTCTTCCACCTCTCTGATCTCTCCTAGTTGTCCCAGTCTCACATCAGTGGAGGAAACCTCTCGTCTCACCAGCGCCTCCAAGTAGCAACAAGGAGACTGACACAAGACGTCCAACACAAAGTCCAGGAACTAGCCCTCTTATTTTGTATCCTTGACTGTCATTGCTAACAATTAAAGGCAAGGTTCATTATGGCCCCCCCCCCCTCGACAAATTTCGCGATAATGCCGTCGCGCCGTCGCGCGAAATTTTTTGACCGCGCCGTTCACTGGCTTTTTACTTTCAAGTCTCCCGCTTCATTTGAGACCATTTTTGAAAAAATCGGACGTTCCGTTACGACGCTGCGCGACTTTTCGTACATGCATGCAACTCCAAAATTGCTCAAAAACGTGATTGTGTACAAAATCAATGCAAATGTGTTTTCAGCCAAAAATCACAAATGTATGATTATTTTTACTTTTACAGGCTGAAATGGATTAAGTTTATGCTGTTTATGATCGCAAAAGTGTCCCGACAAATTTCATTGAAAAAATAATAAAAAACAAAAGATCGAAAAACAAGGAAATACATAAGAAATTCACAAACAATAAAATACATAGGAAATTAATTCTGATTCGGCAAATTTTTTTGTAGATAATTGTTAAAATGTCAAAATGAATATTTTCACCAAAAATTAGCATTCTACTAGCTATTGTAAGCGAGATATAGGCGAAAACATAATTCATACACTTATTTGCATAATTAATTACTTTAAAATATAAAAAAATCAATTTTTTTGAAAATTTTACTATACAGTCTTGTAGTTTACATCCGCTCTATGCGCGTGCAAATTTTCGCGGTGATCGCGCGATCTGCGGCCGAGATTTCGGGGGGGGGGGGGGCCATAATGGCCCCCCCCCCCCCCCCCCGTAATAAGTAGACCAGAAATAGCCCGGATTTTTAGGGTTAATGAAAAGCAAAACAATGAAAAAAACATATTAATGAAAGTTTGGTGAAAATCCACCAAAATTGAAAGAATAACAGAGTTATGGAATTTTAAGCTTTTAAATTTGTGACCTCACATGCGAGCAGCTTCTCACATGTCATGTAATATAAATTCCATGAAAGTGCGTTTTCTCAGAAATTTTAAAATAATTTTACCTGTGCATTCAATATATTATCATAACCATTATTTCATACAGGCTCCAATGAAAAAAACCCATTCAATTATCATGCACCATTAAAAAATGACAATGTATGAAATTTATATTACACATGACATATGGGGAGCTGCCCGTATGTGGTATGTGACGTCACAATATTAAAATTTTGAAACTTCATAACTCCACTATTCTTGGGTGAATTTTCGTCAAACTTTCATTAATATGTTTCTCTCATTGTTGTACTTTTGTTAAGACCAACTTTGTGTCAGGTTGAACATTGCCTTTAAAGGCTTAGATTGAGTACTTGTAGAACAACTTTCAATATAGACCATGTATGAACAGATTGTCTTCTGAAAATGACACAGAACAGAAGAGAGTAGTTGAAAATGACAGAACACTTCATTTTAACAAACCTTTACACAAATTATCCTGCTGCAAAGTACTAATACAGAAATCTATATATGGGACAATGTTAATTGTGAATATTGCAAAGCTGGGGCCAGCAGTGGAAAATTCACCTATTTAAACTGCCAATCCTACAATTATTTATTATATTTGAAGTGAACTATCCCATATTACAATGCAAGTGTGATAGGATTTCACCTAGGGGACTATGATGAAAGAGTTGACATTATCAACCAGTACTCTATGTGCAAAATTGCTACATTCTCGTGCAAAGGGTTAAAGAACCTGTCTGTACCTCACTTGAAAGAGCAGACTCCGCTCTTTCAAATGAGGTATAACTCATATAACCTTAACACCTTATTAACACTTTGGATGCTAGAATGTAAAATATAGTCAAATCTCGGGGGTCCCCCCCCCCCCGACGATTTTTAAATAATCAATATAAAAAAAACCAAAGACATTCAGAATCTGTTATTGCTGGATTATGACTTTTGGGCATAAAGCTTTCAATAAAAAAAATCCCAACTAAACTGGGCTTTAATCTTAGAAATGAGATTTAATCAAGTAAATCCATTCCCAGTCCCACCCTTCGGTCAGACACTTCTCCGCATACCTCTCTCCACCCAGGAGTATAAATGGGTACCTGAGAGGACTGAGAAAGCCATTTGTGAATGAATTTAGCTCCTGAGCGCTTAACAAGCAGCCGGGCTGGGAAAACTCCCCAGGGAGTGGAGGTGGCGCATAATAATGTGCAGGCTTGACATGGGTCCAATGATCAGGGGGTAATGTGTGACATTGTGTGAGCATTGTTCTACAGTGGTACAAGACGATAAACCCTCACCTTTACCTTTTACCCCCCCCCCCAAAAAAAAAAAAAAAGAGCAGGGTTCCCAACCCATCAGGGAAATCAGGGGAAATTATTTTACTTTTTTCCAGTCAAGGAAAAGTCAGGGAATTTGATAAAAATGCCTCAAATCAGGGAAAAGTCAGGAAATTTTGATTAGCCCAAAAATCGAAAGTAGTCGGTCAGACTCTTATATTTTGTTCCATATCAAAACAACATCCATTGGATGACTGGCTATGGTGGAACTGGAAATGAGTTGAAATAATTATCGTGGAATTTTGTCATCAGGGAAAAATCAGAGAATTTTGTTTTCTTGAAATGCTGGGAACCCAGAAAAGGATAAATGACCAACGTTGGTATGATCTGCTTGTGTGCCACTCACCAATGTCTGTGGTCAGTAGATCAGGCCATGGTGGTGGTATGATCTGCTTGTGTGCCACCCACCAATGTCTGTGGTCAGTAGATCAGGCCATGATGGTGGTATGATCTGCTTGTGTGCCACTCACCAATGTCTGTGGTCAGTAGATCAGGCCATGATGGTGGTATGATCTGCTTGTGTGCCACCCACCAATGTCTGTGGTCAGTAGATCAGGCCATGATGGTGGTATGATCTGCTTGTGTGCCACTCACCAATGTCTGTGGTCAGTAGATCAGGCCATGGTGGTGGAACTTTCCAGATTGTGCTGTGTTTACGTAATGATGCATTGCCATGCTGTGAAGACCAAGGACTCTTAGTCCTATTCAGTCAATTTTGTGTATGTTAAGGCCCTGTCACATATTAGCGTTTAGAGTCAACGTGTGCCCAGCATATATGTTTTTCGTTGGGAAATTTTGGCTAAGTCCAAACACACTCAAGCACGTTCAAGCACGCTCAAATTCCAGGTCAAAAAGGTGAGAAAACTAATGACTAACGCATGATGAACGAATGGTAATCGCATATCGAGCTTCCCACGTTACGAGTGATAGCCCGTGTGTAGCATGAAATAATGAAGGAGCTACTCTAGGAGACTGTGACGTCAAAGAAAAACTATCACTGTGCGTTAGCTATACTGTACGCACACGTTTTTAACGGCAGACTAGCAGCAAGAACGTCAGACGGGCGCCCTGCGAAAGTCGATAGAAGTTGGTTAGCACGTTGTTGCACACTCAAAATTTTGAACACGTCCAAAATCAAACGTCGGGCAGCAGCGTTCTTCAACGAACCCCGGCGACCTTTGGAAGAACAGCTAACTAATACAGCGTATGTCTACCGTATTACCAACGACTGACAACGTACTCGAACGTGCACCCAAATTTCCGAACACGTTAGACACACGTTGACTCTACACGCTGATGTGTGACTGTTCCTTTATCCTTTGACGCTATGCGTGCGTTGAGCATTCGTTATGGCAACGGATGGGATGGACGTGTTTCGAACGGACTGTGGACAAGTAAGAAACGAACAACCTACGCGTGGAACGTTCAAACAGCGAATACTCAATGAATACATAGCGCACTGGTATGCACATTACCACAAGCCCAAAATTTTGAACATGTCCGAAATAAAAAATCGGCTCCGGCGTGGCCGACAACCCTTGGGCGCACATCTGACGAATACATTGTATGCCAAACGTATTTCTAACGACTGACAACGTACGCGAAATTTTCAAACACGCTAGGCACACGTTGGCTCTAAACGCTCATATGTGACAGGGCCTTTAGTGAAGAGGTTCATAAACCAGGTCATGCAGTAAACACCCTTGACTCATCAAATCCCAGATGCTATAGAGTGTGACATCTTTCTGGTCTGGCGCCATCTAGAGTACTACTTTCTACATTGTCGGCTGACAGGAAGTGCATCAACACCGTTTTCTCTTTCGTTTGCCCTTAGACAATCTCCAAGAAACTTAGCAGGTTTGTGTCTGACAGAGGTCAAGGGTTATCCTTTCTTTCACAAGTTTGTATTTATTTGTATTCATTTATCCACCAAATTCAAACAGTAAAAAGTACAAATATTTACAAAGATATGCAATGATTTTCAAAAGCTCATAGCGAGAACACATGTAAAAAAACAAGAGACATCAAAAACAGTAGGATTGCCTGTTCAGGGCAGTTTTTATGAACACATGGCTATTTTACCACAGGGTCCCATGCCAGTTTGAAGGTGATTACCAAAATTGTTTTATCAAAGAAATTAGAACGAGATTATGCATCACAATGCTGTAAATAAATGGATAGCATTACCGAGATTGAAGAAACAATACGTTATTGGAAATTTGGAACAAATGAATTTGACATACTAATGAATGAATTATGACTAATAGAGAGTATTGTTGAGCACCACTATAAAAGAAGGTGTTTTTTTTTGTAAAATTTGATTCTAGGTCTTGAAAAATGCCAGAAACTAAGTCAGCCATCTGTTCTAATGGTAGAACTTGTTTAAAATTCGAGAAATGAGATATTTATATTTGTAAGAAGCCTGGAGTCTTAGCTCTATTGTAATACTAAATTTAGGTTGATATCACAATTATGCAAAGTTATTATATATATCACTTTGTATTGTATTAAATTACATTATTGTCTCACCCACCCAAGTTGAACGTGAGACTGAGGGATCCAAATGGCATTTCTCTGTCGTCCATTGTCCGTGATCTCTCAAACATTTTACCTGCAAGAGTCTCTTATGACACATATCTTGGCAACTATTGCTCCAATGGCAACCAAAGTTTGATGATAGATGCACTTTGGGTAAATTCATGTTGTGGTGCTGTCCAAGGTTATTTTACCTCAAATGTTTAAGTTTACCTGCAAGATGCTTTTATGACACCAAACTTAGGTTATGGATGTACTAAGGAAACCCTTGTGTGTCCCCGCCATAAGAAGTTCACGAGGGGACTCTAAAACAGGCTCTGTATGTGTGTCTGTCTGTGTGTGTGTCCGTGTGTGCTTGAAATTTTTAAATTTGCTTCTCTGTCATTTGTGGGCCCATTTTGATTCTTTTTGTTTTATCTGATAGGGCTTGATGGGGGCTTCCAAACTTCTACCAGTACACAGAATTCTGAAATTCATTAATTATGCAAATTTCTTCAAAATTAACGAAAAATGATACGTCTGTTGCGGCACAAATTGTCGCCGCGTCACAAATTGTCGCCGGCGACAATTTGTGACGATTTGTGAAAAACCTGACGGCACAAATTGTCGCCACCGGCACAAATTGTCGCCGGCGACAATTTGTGCCTGGAGTTGGCGGCACAAATTGTCGCCAGCTATAATCGAAGCATGTTGCGGCATAAATTAAATTGTTCGTGGGTATATTGGTATGTGCGTGTGCTTGTGTGCGTTATCATGTGTCTGTTTGTGTATCTGTTTGCTTGTTTGTCTGATTGTGTGTTTCTGTCTGTTTGTCTGTGTGTCTCTGTCATGTGTATGTCTGTGTTGCATGTGCCTGTATGTGTCTGTGTGTGTCTGTATGTGTCTGTTTGTGCGTCTGTATGTGTCTGTGTGCGTGTCTGCATGTGTCTGTTCTGTTTGTGTGTTTGTATGTGTGTGTCTGTGTGTGTCCGTGTGTCTATGTGTCTGTTTGTGTCTGTATGTGTCTGTATATGTGTCTAGTCTGTACGGGTATGTTGTCTGTGTGTGTGTCTGTGTGTTGTGTTTGTTTGTATGTGTCTGTGTATGTATGTCTGTATGTATGTATGTTTGTATGTGTGTCTCTGTGTTTGTGTGTATTTGTGTGTGTGTATGTTTCTGTGTCTGCATGTGTCTCTTCTGTTTGTCTGTGTGTCATGTGTGTTTGTTTGTATGTGTGTGTCTGTGTGTCTGTGTGTCTATATGTTGGTTTGTGTGTCTGTATGTGTCTGTATATGTGTTTGTGTCTGTGAGTCTGTATGTGTGTGTGTCTGTATGTGACTGTTTGTGTGTCTGTGTGTTTGTCTGTGTGTCTGATTTTGTGTCTGTGTGTCTATGTGTCTGTGTGTCTGTATGTGTCTGTATATGTGTTTGTCTGTGTCTGTGAGTCTGTATGTGTGTGTGTGTCTGTATGCGACTATTTGTGTATCTGTGTGTTTGTCTGTGTGTCTGATTTTGTGTCTGTTTGTGTCTGCTTGTGCTTCTGTATGTGTCTGTGTGTCAATGTGTCTGGATGTGCCTAGTCTCTATGTGTCTGTTGTCTGTTTCTGTATGTGTGTTTATCTGTATGCGTCTGTGTGTCTGTATGTATGTTTGTGTGTCTAATTGTGTGTCTGTGTATGTGTGTCTGTGTGTATGTGTCGTGTGCTGTATATGCTTGTGTGTCTGTATGGTATGCGTCTGTGTGTCTCTGTGTGTTTACATGTGTGTCTGAATATGTCTGTATTTGTGTGTGAGTCTGTGTGTCAGTTTGTATGTGTGTTTGTGTGCTTGTCTGTGTGCTTGTGTGTGGCTGTATGTGTAAGTATGTGTGTCTGTGTGTCTGTGTGTCTCTGGGGTCTGCATGTGTGTGTGTGTGTCTGTTTGTGTGTATATGTGTATGTGTGTGTCGGGGTGTGTTTCTCTGTGCGTGTCATTTTTTTAGCTTAATGTTTTTCTGTGTTTTTGTGTATGTCTGTGTCTATATGTGTCTGTTTTATGTGTCTGTTTTATGTGTATGTCTTTGTGTTTGTATGTCTGTGTGTCTGCCTGACACTCACAACCAGATACAAGCTTACACAGACACAGGCATCCAAATACACACCATACACTTGTATATCCTCTTTCCGACACCACACCAACTACCAATTCACACACATATGCACAAAAACAGACACACACAGCCATTCACACACAAACATACATACACGCATAGACATGTGAAAAGACAAACACACAGACACATACAGAGACACAAACAGACACATTCATACACACAGACACACAGAGAAACACACAGACATACAAACATACACAAACAGACACACAGGCACATACATGTACATAGACGCATACATATCACACACACAGACAGTAGCATACCCATATATATAAAAAAAAAACAATAAACGCATCCCAAACCCACGCACTACGAACTCAAAGACACATAGAAACACACACAGACAGACTTACACAAACACACAGACAAAGACAAACACATATAGACACAAAAACAGATACACAGGCAAATACAAAGACACAT